>JALCUU010000018.1:0-229860 GCA_022963135.1 Ustilago loliicola | reverse complement strand
GAACGCTGAGAGCAGAGCATGCAACAGGTCCGCTAGCTGGCGCCTTGTACACACCTACCATTGTAGTTGTGATTTACCCTTGATCTCGTGCAACATGAGATGGCGCTCAATTTTACTGTATCTGGGAACATTGAAATAGACCTTTGTGGAAAGTGTAGGGTCCGGAATCGCTGCACTATGAGTTGAAGAGGGCTCGTCGGGCTGTTGGACACCTTGAATGCATCATCAAGAAAACGCTACGAGGTGCCGAGGCCGAACAGAACGACCTCCGTGGGACAAATGTTGTGGGCCACTGAAATCAGTCAGAGACCCCGGGCAAATGGGTTTGCTCGTTCAGCCATCATGTAATGTAGCGAGAAAAGGTTCGCGTGGTTGAAGCAGAACAAGCTCAACGACATAAGGCTGTTTCTCAAGTCCAATGATGGTTGAATGCTCTTTCAGTTGTGAGGCTCGTTCTTTCCGCCGGCAAAGTTCTTTGATGTCACGTTCCAGCTCAGCTTTCGTCGTCCAGTACGGTCGCGCAGCAATAGCTGTAGCGACGAAAGCGATCGACCGATTGCGGGGGTTCTTCGGGAATGTAAACTCCTTCTCCATTACCATCCAGCGATTGTGTGTTCCTCTTAAATCACATAAGGTTTGGCGCCATAAATAAATGCTGTCTTTTTTTTTTGCTCGACCAACGTGACAGACTGTACAATGGCTACCAGATTATTAGGCCTGCGTTGTCGCAAAACAGACTACAATATGAGAAACGCCTTGGGAGCCATTTGGTCGACCTAGAGCCAGAACGGGGTCAATGATATCAACTTGAAAGACAACGGTGTCGGGCCGATATGGAGCCGGACGTTGACCAGATATGGCCCGCGGAACATAGTGCGTCGAGCTTACTGCAAACAAATATGAGATTTGTCTCGGGGCAGTGCTCGAGAGCAGATTAGGTGAGAATTCAGGGTCTTGCAGCTATTCAAGGCAGCATGCTTTTGTAAGTCGCGTTGGACCGCGTGTCGCTCTGGCTTTCTGCCCGTCTGCGGCCAAGTGGAGAAAATGAGAAGAAGCGTTGCGTTGGAATTTTTGTTTGCGGAGTTTGCGCCCGTCGAGAAATTCTCTTTATCGGGTTGCCAAGAAGCACAAATGGCCGTGCTCAGGTCAAGATGGTACAGTATCGGAAGAAATTCGCTCTCACTTGAAAGAGTTCTTATTGATCAACAGATCAGATGGACTACAGGACAAGTGCGCTAAGCAACTCATGCAAAAAGTGCTCAAGCCAGCCTGGAATTTTTCTCTGTCGATCCAATGCAATGCTTCCGTCAGACGGCATCGGAGCCCAGCTCAGCCCAAATGAATGCACTTCTCGACACGTTTGTGCCTCGTTAAACTTAGCCGGAATTTCTCGCTGCTGCTGCCGGTCCGTGTCCGTGTCCGTGTCCATGGAGGTCAGGTCATATCGTCGTTCAAAGCCAAAGTCGACAAGCCAAGCACATATTCTAACCTTGATATATGCGTCTTGATTCCTCACCTCTCTGTTTCTCCCCTCCTAACCAAGTCTAGGATCTGTTCAGCCATCGCTCTCGTCGCTTAGTACACTCGCAAACACGCACAGGTGTTGTACGAACGTCAAACAGCTCGTCACGCATCCGTCGTTTCTACCACAAGCACCATCTCGAGGACCGATAGCATACGCTCGAGGTTGACTCAGTCGCAATCTCTGCAAAACAAAGTAGATAACAGCTCGTCAAGTCGAGTCTCGCAGCTTTGTGATCGCACTCAGGATCCTCTCCTCACGCTCTTACAAAGACGCACTCCAACGCAGCTAGGCGACGGAACCTCTGTCTTTTAAGCACAAACCGGCACAGCTCTGCAGCAGGTCTGCCTAGTCATCCAGTCGGAACATCCGCCTCTGGTTATACACACATCATTCCGCGGTCTCTCACAAAGATGATGCACATCAAGAACGACTAGTTTGGCTCCGACTCTCCGCTCAGCGGTTCATCTAGCACTGGAGCCAGCCCATCAGCTTCTGAAATGCTCAGTCCAGGCTCTAGCTCCGTAGCTACCTCGCAGCTCTCTCTGCTTGCTTTCGACTCGCAAAGCAACTCACCTTCCACCTCTGCCTGCACATCCGTCAGCGACCTCTCCTCCGAAGCAGATAAGCTCTCACTTGACAACACAAAACCAAGCCGCAAGCCCAAGAATGCCGCGCCCACTCAAGCTAACGAGGAGCCGGAAACAAATACAGAGGACAGCGAGGCAGCAGCGATAGAGGCCAAGAACCGCAGAGTCGAGGAGGAGCTCGATTCTGCCCTCGCATTCGGTACGCAAATCGTCCAGCGAGAAGCTCGAGCACTGTCCATGGCCGCAAAGCGTCTCTCCAAGCACTCTGTACAGCAAGACGGCTTCCGTCAAGCTGTCCGACTCGTCATGCGAGCTACCACGGGCGAACGAGGCGGTAAGGTGGTGCTCACCGGTGTTGGCAAGAGCGGTATCATCGCTAAAAAGCTCTCAGCTACCTTCCTCTCCCTTGGAACACCCTCCATGTTCCTCCACCCAACAGAAGCGTTGCATGGCGATCTTGGACTGCTCACACCGCATTGTGACGTGGTCATTGCTCTCTCGCACTCGGGTTCCTCGCCCGAGATTCTGTCTCTGGTGCCTCATCTCAACGCACGAAGGTGTCCTATCATCGCACTGGTTGGCAAGCGAGAAAGCGCACTCGTAAAGGCATCGGATGCTTGGATCGACTGTGCTACGGGCAAGGATGACCCTGATTCCGACTCAGAAGACGATCAGTGCGACAGCTGTGAGAAGCAGCGAACTGAAAAAAGGACAAGTGCTCCACGACCAACCACCGACGAAGCATGGGACGACGTCCCTGCTCCTTCCAGCAGCACAACGGTCGCTTTGGCAATGGGAGACGCCCTTGCTTTCTCAGTCACTCGGGCAAAGGGGCTGGGGAGGGACATGTTCGCATTCAACCACCCAGGCGGCAAGCTAGGTGCTGACTTCCGCATGCAAGGCCAGTCTGTGCCATTGCAGACGTACGATGCAAAGGGTGGAGAGAGCGCTGTGGCCACCCCGATAGCGGCATGATCGGCTCTACGCTCACATTACGGACTCGTTCTCTCGTCAAGCTCACACCTACTGTCCCCTGCAACCTTGTCTCGACCACTCAGCAACCACTAGACCCAATTTGACCGATGACCCATGCTATTGTACCAGTATCGCTCCAAACTCGTCTCCAAGGCTCTGCCTCTCGTAATTTCAACTCATCGCGCCATATCTTCGGATCGCATCTCTGTAATAATGACGGGCGAGACTTTCTTCTGCCGAGGCTCAACAGGTTTTCAGTTGAAATTGGACGGTGTGGAGTCATACGCCTCTCTGGAGCGAGTCATCCAAACCGCCAAGCAAAGCGTGGGGCGTTAAAGTATGGCCTTCCAGAGCCGGCGCGACAGATGGAACATGCCAGCATCTTTGAATCGAATCAAAGCTCGGCCATTCAAGGTGCTGACGGCAAACTTTGGCTTCAGCCGCATGCCAAAAAAAGGTGGCATCGCACTCAGTCCGCTCACGGAACTTGATGTCAAGCCTGCATAGATCCTCTTGGACGACAAAAAATGGTTGGAAGTGCTGCTGAAGGAAAGGTGCATGGCGACTGATTTGAAGACATGGTTTCTCTTCACACCATAAGGGGACACACTCTTGGGAGCACTCAGTCAGATGAGGCAAGAGAGAAGAATTGTGATCTTTGTGTTTATCTGCATCAACTGTGGTCTTGCTCCATACAACTGAATGATATCATGGCCCATATCAATGGACTCGATCTCCATCTGCTGCACCTTCAATGAAGCCTGGGAGCTTCGAAGTGATCATGTGATCGATTCTTGAGATGACACCTTAACCACGGGCAAAGGTCTTGAGGGAATCCAAGGATCCATTCCAGACGTCTTGATCGCCCTCAAGGCTGCCTGAATCGGCATACTGCCAGAAGCTATAGTAGCTGAAGCCTGTGGGGATCTTGGGAGAACTGGTTTGATAATTGGCTACCCAGAGCGGATAGTCGGCTGCAAAGGCGCCGGAAGCAACGCATTGGTTCCACCAGCCGGAACTCATGTATAGAACTGGGTATCTACCAGTGCTAGCCTTGTAGGTCTCTCCGAAATCCTTGATCCAGCTCACAAGAGCGCTCTGAGAGAGACCATAGCAAGTGGGCTGACCACTCACAGACTCCAAGTCCAAAGCGCCAGGCAAAGTGCGTCCGTCAGCAGACCAGCCACCACCGTTGGCAAGGAAGAACTTGGCCTGGGCTGAGCCAGAGGAAGAGTTGGGCCGGGCAAAGTGGTAGGCACCACGGATCAGACCTGCGTTGATAGCACCAGTGTACTGAGATGAGAAAGACGAAGACTTGAAAGTGGTGCCTTCGGTTGCCTTGATGTAGACAAATTTGGATCCCTTCGAAGCCTCAGTGTTGAAGTTGACGTTAGGCTGGTAGCCGGAAACATCTTGACCTAAGACTCCAGACACTCGTTTGGCGACGGGAGAAGCATCAATGAAGGTAGCAAGGGTAGCGAGGGAGCCAAGGATGGCAGTGGCCGAGAACTTCATCTTGTTCTATCGAGGAAAGAACTGAGAGGATGATTGTGTGTGCGTTGGGATGTGTAGAGGAGAGGTAGAATGCGGTTCGATGGAGTGCTACTTATACCTTTTGCTGAAGCTAGGTAGGGTTCTTCACAGACTCCAGAAGGTATCATGATGGGCAGAGAGCCTTCGAAGCAGCTGTACCTTCTGTGCGATGGGGTCCCACTGTTTGAGACATCGGAACATTGCAGGCCAGTCAGGCACAAGGAACCTTTCTTCTGATGAAGCGTTCCTGCTCCTGTGTTCCACAAGCATCTGACAACTCCTCTGTTCGTCTTTCTCTGAAGTTGAAGAGGTCGGAAGACGGACATCGCTTAGAGCAACGTTCAGCAGCCGAAGTGTAACCTCATTGCTAGCCGATCATCTGCTATCCGAGGTCGAGCTTTTCACCATTGTTGTGGTGATAGTGTTCTTCTTCATCGAGGTGCATGCGAGAGCTAACCTTGTCTCTCAAATTCCAGCGCTTTGCTCTGTGTCTACGTTGAGAATGTGATGCGGCAGAGATGAAATGGCATAGCTGATGTCATTGTGGCTCAATGTGATCATGCACATACACCATGTCCAACTTGACCGTAGGGGTCGGGCACAGATCTTGCAGCTGCGGCTGCGGTTGCTTGAGGTGGACTAGACTCGATGCAACGTGCGTCTCGCTTAGATCTGAGCAATTCACACCCACACTAACATCACTGAACTCAACAATTCTCTCATCATCGTACGTGTCTGTTGCAGCCATTGTTGTGCAGAGAGGCGAGACTGTGCAGCGAACGAGGCACGGCGTTGGGGAAAGTGGACATGGCATGGAACAAGCCATTCCGAAGGTCGGCAAGGTGTCAGGATCGGCGTTCAACAAAGGCCATATTTTTGTACGACCCGCAACCGCACAGAGCTGTCCAATTCCGCCGGGCCACTCGATATTCACACAATAATATCGCAACCTCCGCGACGACCTGACCTCCACTTCCCCTTCCCTACGGACCCTCGACCAGCGGCGCGCAGCCGCTGGTCGAGGGTCTCCGGAAGATCAACACCCGCTCGCTTGGACGGGTAGTCTGTGACTTTGTTCTTTTGCCACGTTCCTCTCCTCAAGCCTCCTTCTCTTCACGCTCAATCAAGTCAATCCAGCCGATCGTCCTCGATAGACACAAACCGTTGACCGACTTGCCCTGTATCTTTGTGAGAAGAACGTGCAAGCAAGCGAGTGAAACCTCGCTGGTCCACCGCTCGGCTCAACCTAAAATTGCTTTTTAGCACGTCTCGCTTGTCCACTTCTTGTCCGAGTCCCGGACCGCTCTGAGCACGCGCCATTCTTCCGAAGACGCACGTCCTCCACGTTGCTCGCACATTACCCTTCCTCAACGATCACTCTAATAGCGTACAGTCGGATCAGCAACTGGCTTTGCTGCTCTCACCTGTCCACGATGAGGTACGGTTGCTCAGTACGACGACAGGTGCTCGCCTTTGCATCTGTCGTCCTATTGCTCGTGCTTGTTGGTCGGACCAATGCCTTCGATGCGGATGATGACTTTGACAATGACGATGCCGATGAAGCCACCTTGATCAAGTCGCCCGAAGTGTTGCAGGCACAAGCACAAGCCGACGCATCGCTCCTCTGGGGAAGCTACCGTCCTCAGATCTACTTTGGCTTGCGGCCGCGTCTTCCTGATTCGCTCCTCACCGGTCTTGCCTGGTTCGGTCTTCAAGATTACTCAGGCTTCCAGCACATCCGGCATCAATGCAGCGATCAAGACGGAATGAAGGGCTTCACGTGGAAGTACCACGACGGTCGCGAGTTTGGCATTCAGGAGATCAACGACAATGTCAACAACTACCGCCTCGAGACTAGCTTCCTCAAGGTCGACACCTCGAACAAGAACGGCGGCAGCTGGGGAGCACGTATCTCTGGTACTGTCATGGATCCAACCAAGCCCGCTGCGCTGACCACATTTTGGTACACCGCCATCGAGAGTCTCGGCAGCGCGCTCGGACTTGAGACTGACTTTGAAGAGGGCAGCGGCATCCGACGGAATGAACCTGTCCTCTTTGCAGGCTCTGTCCCCGGTCTCGGCGACTTTGCATTGCGAATCGAAGAACCTGACGCTCAGCATGGCAATGCCAACGCCAATGGCAACCAATTCGTCACCAAGCCAACTGCAGGAGCCGATGCCAGCGCCTACGCAGACACAGTTGGCAAGTCTCACGTCTTTGGCAAGCGCATTCCTGTCGAATCAGTGTGGAAAGCCAAGGATGTCATTCAGAACGACCTCATGATCCAGCTACAGCAAGCCGCACAGACATATGGTCAAGACAGCATGCCCGATCCAGCCCTCACCATCCGTCTCTCCGACCAGGTCGCACCTGAATCCACTCTCTTCGCAGTCCAGAAGTCCTTTACGGGCAACTTTACCTTCGACGTCTTCTACGACAGCGCCACTACACCCAAGGGCGAGCTCCTCTCCTCAGCTGCCCTCACTCAAGCACTCAGAGCCTCCCAGGAAGCGTACGATCAACGCTTCGACCGATCCCTTCACCTTGCGTCCAAGAACTACACGCCGGAGCAAGTCGAGTTTGCACGTGACCTCACTTCGTCCATCACCGGTGGCATCGGCTTCTACCACGGCTCGGCCATCGTCGACCGATCTTTCAGACACGAGTATGATGCCGAGACTGGCTCCGGCGTCTACGATCCGGAGGTACACGGACAGGCAGATCCGCAGCCGACCGAACCGGAGCAGCTGTTCACTGCCACACCATGCCGCAACATCTTCCCGCGTGGCTTTTACTGGGATGAAGGCTTCCATCTTGCTCATATCGGTGCTTGGGACAACGATCTTAGTCTCGACATCTTGCGCAGTTGGATTCGACTCGTCGACGAGGATGGCTGGGTAGCTCGCGAGCAGATTCTGGGTGAGGAGGCAAGGTCTCGTGTACCAGACGGCTTCCAAACACAGTATCCTCAGTATGGAAACCCTCCAACGCTGATCCTGGCGGTCAGCGCGTACGTCGACCGCCTCGTTGCGCGAAACGAGAAGCTTGGTCTCACTGCTGCTCCCTTTGCTCAACAACAAGCCCTGGCAGACTTCGAAGGTCTCGACGATGCACCCATCTCGGAGAAGATGTTGGCTTCTGCAGCACTTGGACAGTCGTTCTTGCACGATATCTACCCGAAGCTGCGTCGCCACTACCGATGGTTCCGCCGCACTCAACGAGGCGAAATTCGCGAGTGGGATCGTGAGGCAACGTCAAAGACAGAAGGCTACAGATGGCGAGGCAGGACCAAGGATCATGTGCTGGCGAGTGGATTGGATGACTACCCACGTGCACCGGTGCCGCATACGGGTGAGCTGCATGTAGATCTTCACTCGTGGATGGGCTCCTTCGCTGATACCATGTCCAAGATCGCACGAGTGCTGGGCAAAGAAGACGATGTCGAAGAATACGAGAGGCACTATGCTGACATTGTAGCCAACTTGGAAGACCTTCACTGGAGCGAGGAGAACAAGATGTACTGCGATGCCAGCGTCGATGAACAGGACCAGTCATATCACGTCTGTCACGCAGGCTACGTCTCACTCTTCCCCTTCATGCTAGAGCTGCTGCCTCCTGACTCGCCGCATCTCGGCCACGTGCTGGACCTGCTTTTGGATCCAGAGCAGCTCTGGTCGCCATACGGCATCCGAAGCCTCAGTCCGAAAGACGAGTTCTTTGGCCAAGGCGAGAACTACTGGCGTGGTCCCGTTTGGGTTCATATGAGCTATCTCAGCTTGAGAGCGCTCAGGAACAAGTATGCGACCACATCAGGACCGCATCAGAAGAAGGCACAGGAGATCTATGATAATTTGAGGAAGAACGTGGTGGACAACACGTTCAGCGAGTACAGCAAGACAGGGTATATATTCGAGCAGTACAACCCGATAGACGGACATGGACAGCGAGGCTACCCGTTCACTGGCTGGTCGAGTACGGTGGCTCTAGTGATGGCCGAGATCTTCCCTTAAAGCATACCTCACCCTTAGCATAATCAATCAAAAGCATCGTCCGTTCCAACTGGCTGGTGTGAAGCGAGTGTAGATGTGTGATTTCCGCAAAGGTACAAGTACAAGTAAAAGTGTGGTATAAACGAGGCAAGACATGCGAGCAACGGCGTGGTCAGAACACTTCGACCTCGACAGCATAGCCGCACTGTGTACACCTCTGAACTGCTTTTCCTCTCTCCTCGGCCTCCTCCCACTCATGAACGTGCTCTTCGTCCTTTCTTCTCTGCCAGACATTGTCTCTGGTTCGCTTTCTGAGGTCCGCCAAGCTCTGCTGGAACTTCTTGCCTCTCTTCTTTGCCTTCTCCTCTTCTCTCCTTTCAAACTCGGCGTCCAAGCCAGCTTCTGAGCCCCATTTGCTTAGCCCGAACGCAAACTCTTCCACCTGCTTGCGACAGAAGAGCATCATATTACTATAAGTGGCCTTGTGAGGATTGGCCTTCAACAAATGCGGCAGCAGCTCTTCGTCCTTAAGCTCTGCATCTGTCAGCAAGTAGTCTTCCTTGACTTCCGTCTTGGTCAACAGCGAGTAGACATCAGGCTTCTCCTTCTCGCACTTGCGACAGACGTAGATGCCAAAGACACGCTTGAAGGGGTGATCTATGATCTCTGGACTTCCACAGCTCTCGCATGTAGGCCGTGTCTGGAGGTCGAGCGAGATACCTGGCTCAGCGTAGTCTCGCATGCGTTGCTTTTCACGCTCCTTCTCCTTTCGCAAATCGTCCATCGTCTTGCGAGAGGCGGCAGGATCTTCATCGTCGATCAAGAAACCACCTTTGCTGTTGTAGAGTTTGGAGAGGTCGAACTCGATATAGTCTCCCAAGGACTTGTCTCGCTGAAGTAGGATCTCGCCATCGTCGACTTTGCGCGTGCGTGCCACATTGCTTTTGCTGCCGACGACTTTGAGCTGAGCTGGGTCGAGCTGTGCATTGCGGCTGGTGGAGAGTACTGAACGAAGGTTGGCATTGGGTCCAATGGACGGCACATTAGCGTCGGTCTGCGATTGTTGGGTCTGCTGTTGTGGCTGCTGTGTGGATGAAGATGCGGAAGCGGATGCACCAGTGCTGTTGTTGACTATGGTGCGGGGTTTGCGTGCTCTGGCTTGGAGACGAAGTCTTGCTCTGGCACGGAAACGGTTTTCCTGGATGGCCCAGGCTCGGTCGGCTGCGTCCATGTTGTCGGCCATCATGGCAGCTGACGAGCTGAAAGAAATGGCTGCCATACCTGGTCCGGTATCTCAAGACATAAACACCGATGTTGTTTGAGACGGATGATGCTGTGAGCAACGACGAGGACGGTTGCCAAGAAGCTCGAGAAATACTGTACGAGGAAGCTTTCAGGTGGAGGCTGAGTCGCCGTTCTTCACGCCGCTGGACTTTGTTTCAGATGTAAGACTCTTCAAATGAACAACTTCTTTCCAAACCTTGAAGTTGCGGCGGGTCCGTTCGTGCACGGAATCACCATGAGTGTGCCGACTCTGCGATGCAATTGACGAACACGATTGTGAGTGAAAATATGCTGCAGACACTCGCCAGATTGACAAAGGATGAGTGCAAGCTTGCAGATCATCGATATTCTGACCTCGTTCTGAGAAGCTGACAAGCAAGAGAGCGGGGAAGCTTCGGAGCCGCCACATCAGGGCTCTCAGTCAACTACGTTCAGAGAAGCCACGCCAGGAAGCTGTCTTTTGGATTCTGCAGTCGGAATTTCTGTTTGACGTGGCCCGAGTGCCGATTTACACTGAGACTTGATTGGAGCAGGACCAATTCGTGACCGGCGCTCGCTCGAGTCTACGCAGACAGCACTTGATAGCACAGAACGTCCTTTCGTCCGCTCTACCCTCGACAGACGCAGCTTTTTACGCCTCATCATCATCTTGTATCTTCTCAGGCTACCATCGGATACCCTTATCGTCCATGTCTTGATGACTCCCTAACGGCGGTAACCCTTAAGCAAAGCTCTTCAGCCGACGGACCAACATCCCGCGAGCAGCGTTCCAGTCGAAGTCACTGCTCGATCCAACTCGATACAGAGCCTTTTGTCGTCGTCGCAGGACAGCCAGCTCCTCGCACATACACCATGAGTAGCTCTCCACCAATCTCGGACGACAAGGCAGTGTCGGCTGCCGAATCGACGTCTACACCTGTTGCTGCTCCGTCCTCGGCCGACCAGGACACGACCGTTCCGGCATCTTCACTGCAGCCGCCTTCAACCACACCGCATAAGAAAGGGCATGCGCCTAAGCCCAGTGTCGGCATTGCCGCTTCGCTCTTCGGATCTGGCGGCGATGATGACCCATTCTCGAGCATCGCTGCTTCCAGCACCACGCCTTCACTTTCACAGCTAGACGAGACGGCAGAAGAGCAGCCAGACCTCTTCGGCTCGTCCGGAGCAGCTGACACACACAGCAGCAATGTCGGATCCACCGAAGCAGCTGCGGCCGACCCTGTCACTTCGCTCTTCGGCCTCGAACCAGTCTCATCAACCACCAATGCTGCGGCCCAGCCTGCAACCACCGCCAGTGAAGGCTTGACAGTGCCAACAGCGGATGGAAAGGCGAGCGGACCGTCTTCAGGTCCAGCTTCTCCGGGCGGTCTCTTTGCCGACTCGAGCTATCAGGATGATTGGCTCGGAGGCGATCAGAGTCAGTCCACGGCAGCTGCACCCACCAATGGAGAGGGCCAAGCGACGCAGGAAGCTGATCCCTTCGGAGTTTCTGATGGCGGTCAAGCATCATTGTCTTGGCTCAACCAACAAGACGCTCGGCCTTCTACCGCTGCAGAGCCACAATACGACGCTTATGGCCGTCCGATCGGCAACGTTGACAATGAGATCGCTGGTTACCAACAGGATCAATACGATCAGCAACAGCAGCAGCAGGAGTATGGCTACGACCAACAACAAGGCTACGGATATAATCAGCAGCAACAGGGCTACGACTACCAGCAGCAGGGCTACGATCGGTCGCAGCAAGCATTCGACTACCAGCAGCAAGGCTATGATCAGAACGGCTACGCTCAGCAAGGCTACGACCAACAAGCATATGATCAACACGGCTATGCTCAGCAGGACTACTCCCAGCACGCCTACGACAATCAGCAAGGCTATGCTCAGCCCGATCTAGCCCATCAAAGTTACGATCCTTCCAGCTATGACCAGCAGTCGTATGCTAACTACGAGGCGGTTGATCCTTACGCTCCTGCTTCGTCTGCAACCGCCGGCGATGCTGGCGATGCTGCTACACAGAGCTATGACCCCAGTGCATATGCATCTGATCCCAACTACCAAGCAGGCACCCAATATGACCCGTCGAGCGCACAATACGGCACCACTGATGATGCTCCCGCCAACTACGGAGAATACGCTCAAGGCTCAGGCTACAGCTACGATGCTCCACCCGCCTCTCAGGCGTACGACCCGCAAGCCGATCAGGCACAAGCTTCGCAGGATTCGTATGCATCGTATCCAGCATACGGCAGCAATGACTATGCACCAGATGCAGCGGCGGATCAGCAGCAACAGTCGCAAAATACCGATCCCTATGCGCAGCAGCAGAGTCAGGCGTACGATCCATACGCTCCTCCGCAGCGAGAGCAGCAGCAACAGCCGCAGCAGTCACAGTGGTCTGACCAGGGCTATGCATACGTCTCTGAGCCAACGCAGTCGCTGGCATCTGGCTACGACAGTCATGGCGCAACCGGCGATTCCAACGGCCAGGCCTTCGAGCGTGCTCCCAGCCCCTATGATCCACCTACAGCTGCTCCTCCCTCGACCATAAGCGGTACCTCTAACAACTATGCTGCCCCTTCAACGAGCTCATCACAGAGCGCTGGCTTGCCTCCACCTCCAAAAGGCCCGCCCAAGGGTCCTCCTCGAGGGCCCTCTCGAGGTGCCTCGCGCACTGCCTCTCGCAACGCTCACAGTGCTACTGGCTCATCTTCGTCCCCAGCTTTGGATTCTTCGACACGACCAAGAGGTCAGTCCGCTGCTGTCTCGCTCAAACAGGAAAATCAGGATGAATCTTCGCCTGCCTGGTCAAATCGGGCTGAGCCTCCTCAGAAGCTATCAGAGTACCAGACCGGCGCAACCGACACGCCGCCTACGACATACAAGCGTCCCGCTTCTTCGTGGGTCGACTCGCTCGAGCAAGCCGCTGCTACACCGCCTGCCTCCAATGGTGGTGACGATTCGCTCCCGACCTTGACCGTCACTGACGAATCTGACAACAACAGCTACGGTCGCGAGCAGGATGGCGAGGAGGCTTATGGTGCTGTCGACGATGCTGCCAACGCCTTCGATCGTCTCAATCTCGATTCCAACCAGCAGAGCGAAGCGGGCCAGAACAATAGCTACGACTACGAGCCCAGCTACACAGAAGAGGATGGCTTTACACGCGATGCGGAGGATGCCACGCCTGAAGCAAAGAGTCACCCGAACGCCTACAATGCTCGCTACGACGCCGATGAGGAGGGTCAGAACGTCCCTCTTGATCAGAGCGATGCGGCACCGAATGGTTCTGGCTCGAACGATTACAGCGAGGAGAGGCAACAGGCGACTTCGAATGCCACAAATTATGATCCCCATGGCTCGTACGACTCGCAGCAGCAGCACGCAGGCTCGGACGAACCGAACCAGACCGAAGACCCTTACAGTGCTCAGGCCTACGGCTCCGAGCAGGGTGCAAACGAATATGGCTATGCTCCGGGCTCTGCCGCTAACGGAACTTCCGACAACGGTCAACAGGCGTACACGCCGAATGCAACGGGCGAGGAAGACACTGAGGCAAGGACGCTTTTGGCCTCTCATGGCGAGCAAGGTAGCTGGCTTGGTTCCACTTCGTCGGCATATGGCAACGACACAGCACGCGATCCATACAGCCCAGCCGCTGCCGGAGACAATGTCTATGCGCCACGCTCTGATGCCGGTGCTGACCCGTACGCATGCTACGACCCATACGGCCCTGCTTCTGCCAACGGCCGAGCTTCTGATCCTTACGCTGCAAATGACAGTCATGGACAGACGCAGCGAAACCTCGCTCCTAGCACGGATGATGCGTATGCAGGACACGGACAAGCCCCTGAACAGCATGAAGCCGATGTCTTCGATCAAAACAAACGTGTGAGCTCGCCTCAGCAGCACGGCTACGGAAGTCCATATGGCATGCCGCCTTCTCCGTACGCACCACCCGATCAGTACGCTTCCAGCACTGGCGGTGCAGACAAGGGTCCTCTCAGCGCTGCCAGCGACTCACGCTCGCAGACGGCTTCGGAGGCATCAGCAGACATGCTTCAGACCATGCGCAGCGCCACCATTCCAATTGCCAGCTTCGGCATTGGTGGCAAGCTTGTGAGCTACTTCCCTACCTCGCGCGGCTCCACTGGTGCTGATGGCGCCGACGGAACAGGTAGTTCGGCCAACGTCTACGGATCCTACTCGTACAATGCCTCCAGCTATCCGACCAAGGTCAACATCCAAGCGCTCTCATCACTCGTCCCATCGTCGGCATACGCATCTGCTTTCGATCCGCTCACCTTCCCTGGCCCTGTCTTCGAAGGCGCTGCTGGCACCAATGCACTCTCCCGAGCGACCGGTGCGGCCTCGGCGAACAAAAGCAAGAAGGCAGCCCTCATCAAGCACCTCGACGAGCGTGTACAGGAGCTCTCTGCCGGTGTAGGTTATCTGCGTCGACGCCCTTCCATCTCCGCCCTGTCTACAGGCTCCAACCAAGGCGCTCCAGAGCAGGGTGCCGAGCTCGAGGCCCGCAGAACCGAAGACAAGGTGCTTCTGCTGCGCTTGCTCAAGCTTCTCGTCGAGAACGACGGACAGACGAGCTCCACTGCCTTTGAGCAGGGTGTACGATCGTTGATTGTTGCACCCGAAGCTCAAGACTCTACCGCGTCGGGAGGATTTGTAATGTCGGTCAGCTCGACCACACAGAGCGAACAGGCAGAGGGTACCGTCATCACCTCGCACGAGCTGCGCAGCGACTTCTTGCAAAAGGTGCAAGGTATGCTGCTACGAGGTGAGCGTCGCCAAGCTGTCGAGTATGCTGTGGCACAAAGAATGTGGGCCCATGCCATGACGATTGCCAGCTGTGTCGACAAGGAGTGCTGGAAGGAGGTCGTCAGCGAGTTCATCGAGCACGAGGTCGGTGCTGCTGAAGCTTCATTGACCAGTCAAGGCCAGGGCGATCTCCAAGGTCTCAAGGTTGCATACAACGTCTTCTCTGGGCAAGACCCCGTGTCGATCTTCGATCTTTTCCGAACAAAGACACAGCTGGGCCAGATCGGCAGCTTGCAGCCAGCTACTGCTGAAGCTACAACCGCATCAACAACGCTGCCTAGCTGGAAAGAGTCGGCGGCAATCGTGGCGAGCAACCGCAGCCCAAGCGACTCTGCAGCACTGACAGCCATCGGTGATGGTCTCTGCACACGCGGCCTGCTTGAAGCCGCCCACTTCTGCTACCTCCTCTCGCCTTCAACTTCGCCTATCGGTGGCGCGGATACGACTGGTGTCCGTTTCACGCTGCTCGGTCTCGCCAATCCCAAGGGCTCTACCGCATACGTCCAGGACTTGGACGGCATCCTGATGACCGAGGTGCTCGAGTTCGCCCAAGGGCTCGTGCCTGCTGTCAAGGGCCAAGAGCCATTCGCGGGCATTCCGCATCTGCAAGCCTACAAGCTTGTCCACGCACAGCAGCTGGCCGACCTTGGCGAGACGGCCAAGGCGCAGCGATACTGCGAGGCTATTGCGCAGTGTCTCAAGCAGAGCAAGCACTCGCCATACCTGCACTCGACATTGCTGTCGCAGTCCAAGCAGCTCTCAGACCGACTGGTGGGTGCACCGCAGGTAGGACCTGGTGGCAACTGGATGACGCGCAAGATGCAGCGTCCTACACTTGATGGTGTCTGGGGTGCACTTGAGGGCCGCTTCACAAAGTTCATAGCTGGTGAGGAAGGAGGCGTCGAGGCCGACTCACCCAACAAGAACAGCAAGGGCTCTGTATCGTCGAGCATAGGCCCTTTCTCGCATTACAGCGCCATCACTCCTGATGCTGCGTCCGGAGGCATGACAAGGCAGCAGTCGTACAACGAGCTACGTACGGGATCACCGAGCGTTCCAACCTCTCGCTCTGGTTCTGCTATGGACTTCCGCAACGCTACCAAGCGTGCGGCCTCGCCGAAACATCGAGCATCCTCGGCACTGTCGATGCGACCACTCAACTCGGATCCGTATGGTGACTGGCCGCAGCAACGGGGCTCGAGCAACGGCAATGGCAATGGCAATGAAGCAGCTAGCAACTATGATCGCGACAGCGTGCGCTCCAGTTCTGAGGCGCCATCCAACGTCTACGGCTACGGTGCCAGCCTGCACGCTGGTCCTGGTCATGGCTACGGCCCAGGACACGGCGCACAGGCATCCGAGTTCTCGACAGCCTCGTCGACATATGGCGGACAGGCCGAGACCAGCTTCACTTCCGATACTGCACCTTGGCACGGCAACACAGGCGGTCAAAGCGGACGGGATGCCGAGAGCTCTGGTCGTCCCAGCACCGATGCGAACAGAACCGGCGCAGGCTCAGACGCCGGATATGGTGGATACGGAGACTACGGTGGCTACGGTGGCTATGGTGGCTACGGCTCATACGGAGAACAAGCACAAGCAGACGAAGCTGGCGGCGAGGAACAAGGCGACACGAGCGGCTACTCGGCCCCTGGTCAAGCTCCGTTCTACGACTATGACCCTCACGGAGCTCAGAAGCCACAATTCGTTAGCAACGTCGCTCCTGAAGGTGCCCTTGAGGTCGGAGAGGAAAGCGGCTTTGTGTCACCCTTCGATGCGCTCGCGTCCAACAGCCGCACACCGCAGCCTCCGTCGCAAGGCAATCAATACGCGCCTTCGTTTGGACGAAACCAGGCTGAAGATGACATGGAGGAGGAGTATGATGATGATCTGGGATTGGGCAATGCCAGCAGCCGCCGCAAGGCGAGCAATGCAGGTGGACAGGGTGAAGGAAATTCAGAAGCGGGTGACGCATCGCGACGAGACAGCACGGCCAGCTCCTCTGCTGCTGGTGCGAGCAGGCAGACCGATGCAAGCAGCAACAAGGATGACGCGGGCAGTAGCGGCGGCGGCAAAGACGACGACAAGAAGCCAGAGCTCAAGCCCTCTGCCTCCTGGTTCGGCCGGCTGTGGGGTCGCAGCTCTTCGATAGATAGTGCCGCGCAACAGGCGCAGGCCAAAGCCAAGAAAGCGCATCTGGGTGAAGAGACGAGCTTTGTCTACGACAAGGACCTCAAGCGATGGGTCAACAAGAAGGCAGGTGACAGCGGCAGTGCGGCCAGCACGCCCCTGCCCCCACCTCCTCCTGCGAGAGCCCAGTCTGCTAGCCCGGCATCCCAGCCTGACCGCAGCGCTGGAGCATCAAGTGCGCCGCCAATGCGAGGTCCGCCTATGGGTGGCTTCACTATGGGTCGAGCGACACCTCCCATCAGCGAAGATCACGATGAGGGCAGTTCCGGATTGGCACCGAATCGAGGACCGCCCGGAATGGGTGGTCTCACGAGGGCAAGGAGCAACTTGGCGGACCACTCGATGCCGCCCGCTGCTCAGCCACCGATGAGTGGGAGAACGTCGGGTACCTCCACGCCCGCAGGTGTTGGATCGCCGCCCCCACCACCGCCTGGAGGCTCGAGGACGGGTACAGTCAAGAAGAGGCCCATCAAGAGTCGATACGTTGTGGTCGACTGAGCAGCAGCATCAGCTGTCAAAGCTGTGCAAACGTCATATGATACTTTACCAGGAATTTCAATGCTTTTGTGATAGACACTGTGTGCTTGACCGGTCCTCGTACGAAGTCGATCCAGTGTGACAGCTCCTGTATCTGCGATGGTGTGAATCGGGTGATACGACCGGATCGGGCACACTTGCAGCTTAAATCAGGGTCTTTTCTCCACACGCACCAGTCACACTCCAAAGCGGAGGGACACGGCTGAAGAGAGCGGGCAGAATTGCAGTCACAAGTGTGCCCATGAAATACAGTATGCACGCCTGCAGTCACCAAAGTACAATAAATTGCGCTGAGCACGGCCTGCCGATCCGGTACAGCACAGCGCGACAAAGCAGAGTTACTGTTACCCAAGCCTTGTGACCTGACCCACATCCACCATCTTCCTTGCCCTAATCGCCTCGACACCAACGAGCAACACCTCTGTTTTCAGGGTCGACATTCGGGACGCGCATACAGGCCAAGCTGTCAAAGTCCAACTTGGCCGTCGACACACTTTATCTGGACATCGATTCCGGTGGACGACCGGCTCATCTTCACCTTCACGTCTCTTGCTCTCAGAGACCGATCAGCCATACAACAACGCCGTTCGCATCACGATGGAGGTCGTACAGAAATCGCTCGAGCAGCTCGCCAAGCGCGCACCTGGGCTGCATTCCAACTCGACCTCCGCCAAAGCAGCAGCCACACCAACTGTTCACGACTCGATCGACCAGCTCATCGCCCGCATTGAAGCCGCCAAAGCCGCCATTTCAACCTCTTCCGACGCTGCCTCTTCATCATCTCAGCCCAATCCAGCCGTGGTACTTGCAGAACTGAAATCATCGGTCGAGACCACGCAAAAGACCATCCTCGACCGACAAAAGGAGTTCCACGCTGCCCTCTCCAAATCCACCAAAGCACTCGACAAGAAGTTCCCAATCCCTATCGACGGTGTCGCTGATCCGTCACTCTTTTCTTCGCCAGAAGCCCTGACGGCGCTGGAGCGAGTGATCCTGAACCACCTGCAGAGGAACGGAGACTGGTCAACGAGCTACAAGTTTGCAGCCGAGGCAGGGCTGGAGCTGTCACCAGAGAGCGAGGCGCTGTACGCAGAGCTGCACAACGTCGTGGCTGCGATGAGCAGAGGAGATCTCCGACCAGCAATTGCATGGGCGCAAGCGGAAAAGTCATGGCTGGAGGCGAGAAAGAGTCCGCTCGAGTTTGCTCTGCACAGAAGTCAGTTCATCCGTATTGCTGCTGGTGCGATCTTGCCAGGCAGTGCCGATGATGCCGCTGCGAATCGAGATCCAGATGGCGAGAATATCGAGATGATGAGCGCATCCATCGACCAGCTTGCACCCGTCTCCGCCGCTACGACAGCTAAGACCAGTACTGATATGGTCGGCATGCCACTTGCACGAACCAACGTCGAACGTGCCCTTGCTTACGGTCGAGAGCACTTCAAGCCTTTCCGCAGCACCCACCTTGCTGAGATACAGCGTCTTTTTGCCCTTCTAGCCTTCCTTCCCGCCTTCCTCCCAGCTCCAGCCTACGGTCCCGAGGGGCTCGACTCGGTCCCTGTCGAACATCTCATTCCCACCGTTCCACTCATCTACCGCCCGCTACTGGATGCCAACCTCGTCCACGCACCACTGTTGGAACCCTTGTTCAAGCTCGAGTTCTGTGCACGCAACCGCATCGCCAAGGACGCACCTCTGGCCATCGGTGTTGAAGTCGGAGCAGGGGGTGCGCTGAACAAGATCATCAAGGTCAAAGCTGTTATGAAGGAAAGAGGAAACGAGTGGAGCCAGGCCGATGAACTGCCAGTAAGTACAAGAAAGCATCGCATACAGGTGTCTGAAGATGGGTTACTGATGACTGTTGTTCTTGCAAAAACAGATCGAGATCCCACTTCCAACCAAGTTGCGCTTCCACTCGATCTTTGCTTGTCCTGTCTCGAAGGAGCAAGGTACCGAGGAGAACCCGCCGATGATGTTGGCTTGTGGCCACGTGCTTTGTCTCGAGACGCTCAATCGGCTAGTGAAGGGCAATGGGTAAGTGCAGCTCACAGCACTGGCATGCATGATGCTTTCTAGGTAGATTGTAAGAGTATCTCACTGACCACCCATCCCTCTGTTCATTTTGGCATGGTCGTGTGTAACAGACGCTTCAAGTGTCCGTACTGTCCGACCGAGAGCTACCTCAACCAAGCGATTCGGGTCTACTTCTAAAACTGGGTCACGACAAGCTCCCTCCTCCAGCCTCTTTCAGTTAACCGTCCGTTACCTCGCAGCTCTTCACTTTTCGTCCTGTCTTCTCACTCTTGTCTTGTCGGGTCTCGTGTATTTGTACCTGTCCCGCCTTCCTTGTCTATCTCGTTCGCACTTCGCATATAGTTTCGATCAATCCAGTCCTAGTCTCTAACCACTTGGTTGCAACCTTTTGTTTCGCTGCATTTTGATCTGTTCCCATGAGCCATGTCTGGAAGCTCCATTGGAAGACGGAGAGCGCTTCATGCAAAAGTCGATAAAAAAAGCAAAAAGAACTGCAGCACCTAGGATTCCCGCGTGGTCCCCCACGGCAGTACTGACTAGGCAATACCTTGCTTAACTTCGCAGATCGGACGGGATGCGGTGCTTTCAAGGTTCTATGGCCGCAGATGGAAGCAAACAGCTGTGTAGAATATATGAACGCATGACTCGATGAGGTAACCTCACCGCGGTCTCGGAGCTGCGAAACGCACAGGCCAGATAACGCGTTATGCAGGGTCGACGTTCCGCCGGCTTGCCACTTTTACTTCTCCTTGTCAACACCTTCTTGCTTCACTCCTCCAACTCATCCTCCGTTACGAAGCGGAGCACAAGTATCGAAGATGGCAGCCTCCATCAACGAAACCTCAAAGCTCGGAACTCGAGTCTACACCGACTACGACGTCTCCTCGCCACCCCCGCTTATAGGTCTAGACTTTGTCCGATTCGTCCTGATCTCCGACTCGCATTCCCAAACTACCCCCATTCCCGACGGAGATGTTCTTCTGCACGCCGGAGACCTCACCACTTTCGGCCAACCTTGTGATCTAGAATCCCAAGTCGAATGGCTCAAATCCTTACCGCATCAGCAAAAGATCTTTGTATGCGGTAACCACGACTTTTCCGCATGCACAGCGAAGAACTTCTATGAAACAAGAGGTAGAGAGATCAATGCAAAGTACAAGGTGGATGATGCGAAAGATGATGTCGAGCAAGCGAAGAGAGTGCTGAGGCAAGACAGGTTGGGGAAGGAGTTGAGGTATCTAGAGAGTGAAGCGTTTGAGTTCAGAGTGGAGAGAGAGGAGACAAGACATTATTTGTGGAAGGTTTGGGGAAGTCCCGTAAGTGCATAAGCCTCGAGCAAAAGGCAGAGAGGAACATATGATACTGATGACAGAGTCTTGGGTTGTGTTGTTTTGATGGTGTTAGTGGTCTCCCGAATTCGAAGATTGGGCTTGGAACTATGCTCGTGGAGAAGAAGCCAAGCGTAAGTGCCCACAAAACCCTTCCCCTTCCTTAAGTGACCTCTCCTCAGCTGACCCCTTTCCGATCGCTTCTCCTTTGTTTCAGCTGTGCAGAGATTCACTCGGGCATTCCATCGGACATCGACCTACTCATAACCCACACTCCTCCGCACAAACTCGGCAACCTTGACGCTATTCACGACGGAACCCCGGTTGGTTGCGAAGAACTCACTCGTCGACTCACCGCTCCCGCTTCCTCACCAGATGCTCTGAGACCACTGCTGCATGTCTTTGGGCATATTCATGAAGCGCGTGGTGTGCATTTGATGAAACATGCGGAGGAGGAAAGTGGGAAGGAGACAGTGCTCGTCAACGCTGCGCTTGTTGATTACGATCAGGACAAGTGGAACAACCAACGTATTTGTAAGTATGCTGGAGCTCAAACTGAGTACGAAGAGGGAAAGAAGAGTAAGGTGCTGATATTGGTTTTGATGCTTGGTACAGTCTCTTACGATGTCGTTTGCAAGTAAGTAGCGTCACTGCAGCAGGAAGATAAGAAGAGAAAGAACGACTGCTGACCTCCGCTTCTGATCGGAACCTTGTTTTGACGTTGATACAGGCCGGTGATTGTTGACGTACGTGTACCTGCTTCGTCTTCGCTCTAGCGTTATTCTCGCCTTTCAATGCAACTCAGTCATGTACCGTTCTACACTTCTCTGGGAACTAGAGGACGAGGTTCGTATCTATCTGCTTCGGTGGGCACAATTGTCCTCAGGCCTGAGCTGAGATGCGATTCGCGCAGAGCACCGACAAGTTCTGAGATGAACTCCTATGCTGTGACCGATGCCAAATTTCGAAGGAGCATGAGAAGCACATGAAGGGTCCAACGTGAAGGTCATTGTGGAGAGAGCTGTAAGCAAGAGCTCGGAACTCGGAAGAAATGCTTCTTGCGACACTGCGACTTTTTTCTCTTTTCCCTAGAAGAAATTTTGTGAGGGCAAAAAGGCAGCCGAATTCCAAGAAACCATACGCTTTCTTGGAGGTCTTTCAGCCCTTATCGCTCGAAATCGTACCTTGCACCACCACCATCGTCTCACCCTCACGTAAGGTCAATCTCCACCATGGATTCGATAACAGACTACGACGCTCCACTCTCGGCCTCCGATCCCGCCGCCTCCAGCGGCGCAGGCGTTGAACAAACAGTACCCATCACCCTCACAACCTCGCTCGACCAATACGCCATCCCCTCAGGTCCTTACATGGTCCCCGTCTCATGGCGTCGAACACACCTCTCCACGCTCGTCAACAAACTTGTCGCCTCCTCATCCTCCGATGCTGCTGCTACCACAGTACCTTTTGACTTTATCATCGACTCTTCTCTTCTCCGCACCACTCTTGGCGAATATCTTGACACGCAAGGACTCACCTCTGAATCGACCCTTTCGATCGAATACGTTCGCTCGACTTTGCCGCCAACTCGTCTGGCTGCTTTGGAACACGATGATTGGGTAGGCTCTGTCGACTGCTCTTACACTGCAGGTGTTGGGTCAGTGTATATGACTTCTGCGTATGATGGCAGTATACGACTCTTTTCTCCGAGCAATGCCGCGGAAGCTGTGCACACATTCTCCACGCTCAACAAGGCTACCGTGCAAGCGGGGAAGAACGGAAGCTTGACCAGTGCCAAATGGACTCCAAACGGAGACGCTATCGTGACAGGAGGGATGGATGGTCGGGTGCAACTCTGGAACGTGGCGCAGGGGGAGGATGGAGAGTGGACAAGCGGACGAAAGTGGGTGGGAGAAGCACACAATGCACCAATTAGCGCAGTCGATACCGCACAAGGCCCGTCGGGGGCAAGTGTATTGAGTGTAGGCTGGGATGGAATGGTTGCTCTTTGGGACGATATCCCTTCCGCCTCTACTGCTTCCACCTCTGACACTGTTGAATCCGACTCCGAATCCGACGAAGAAGGTGCTTCCAAACGTCGCAAAACCGCAAACGGCAAGTCCAGCAAACCCTCCAAATCCACCTCTAAACCCGGCACGCAGGAACCAACTTCAATCCTCTGGCACGCGCAACCTAGCGCGCACACAGTAACGGGAGCCAAAAACGTCTTTACCCCCGCCTCGCGTGTTACCGCTGTCCTCTTCGAACGCTCCTTCCCCACTCGCAACGCCAAAGACAGCAACCGAGCCTGGACAAGTGGGTTCAACGGCCAACTCAAAGGTTGGGACCTTTCCTCAGGCGGCCTAGTCCACACTTCTCTCTCGCTTCCCTCTTCTACCTCTTCCGAAATTCGTCCTATCATCTCGCTTGCCCACCTCGCCCCCTCAACCCTTGTCGCGGGTAGCATGGACAGAGGACTTCACATTTTCGACTCGCGCACATCCTCCTCCTCTATCCAAACGTTGGGTATCGCTATCCCAAACGCACACCGAGGTCCAGTAGACGTAGTCAGCGCTCACCCGTTCGACCAACACCTCTTCGCATCAGGCAGCGGTATGGAAGCAACAGTCAAGGTTTGGGATTCAAGGAGCAGTAAAAAGGCGCTCTTCAGTTTGGGTGTCCAAGTCGAGCCAAAGAAGGGTGGAGAAAAGGGTGTGTTGGGTTTGCACTGGTCTAATGATGGACAGGAGCTCGTCGCTGGTGGTAAGGATAAGCGCATTACCGTGTACCGAGGAAGTGGAATTGGCATCGCACAGAATACCTAATCTGTATCGAAATCGCACTGTCACTGCCCCATTTCCAGGATCTCAAGTCATCATCACATTTCCATCATCGAGACTGCCCAGAATGTGATTGCATCACGTCGATTCGTGAAACATCAGGACAACAAAATCGAAACCGAGGCTGAGACAAAGACTGAGATTGACATCGAGACAAGAACAGACACCAAAACTGACGAAATGCAATGCTAACTGACACCGATACGAACCCTACTCCCACCATCAACAACAAATCTTTCCAATCCCACCAAAAGATCACCAAGCATTGACCTTACTCAATCTCCCCTTCTCCATAATACACTTTCCCTCCTTATACTTCTGACTACTCTCATACGCCTTGCAGTAATACCACCCTAATGTTTGTGCACAACCTTTACAACTGAGGTCGCAAACGGTATGCATACCTGTTAACAGGTGACGATCTTCCTTGTTGCCAAGGATGGTGTTTACGGAGGAGGAGAAGAGGTATGCCTTTCCGTCTCTGCCTGAGAATGATTTGCTGATAAGTTCGTCCTGTTCGCCCGAACAACCGAGAAGACGGGAGGTCGAAAGCGGATCGAGGAGAAGAGACAAAGACACGAGGACCGGGCAGGAATGAAGAGGGGGAAGAGGGGCAGATGAAGGTAGGAGGAGTAGGAGATGAGAGGGCGGTCAGTGTGAGCTCAAGAACTCAGAGAGAGAGAGAGAGAGAGGTGTATGCTTACCTGAAGAGCCAGATGCGCACCGCAATCAGCGCAAACATAGCGCGGTGTAGTGGACGGGAGGTATTCGAGCATTGGTGGTAGAGTTGATGGTGAATCCGAGAGTGACGGTGACGAGGAGGATGAAGAAGAGGCTGCTGAGGAAGAAGAGGAGGCCATGGTTGCTGCTGACCCTCTCATTCCTTTGTCTTACACCCAACTTCCTCAGGATTAGGTATGCACTGGCTCCGGTCTGGGCCACGTTTGTTCTTAGGACCCCGCTTCTTCCTCTTCTTCAGGCGGAGTAGGATGTGTGGTAACAACCAAAAAGCTACCCTCTTCTAATTCGCATACAATCCTTCCACTCCAAGTAGTGTGGTAATTTGCTCTCGTCAATGCTTTCTGAAACGAGTCGTGTCGCTTAATCTTCCCCTCGAAAAAAGTGTTTGGTAGAGAGGTGAAGACAGCGCTAGACTGTTGAAAGTTGATTTGCAAAGGCTGCTTGGAAGGTCCAAGAGACAACCAACGTTCGATGGTAAGTTTGAAATCGTGGTAGCTGTGGATCTGTTGTCACTCCGATCAACAGTGAACCATGTTCAGCGATCGAGATGGACTCATCAGAATCAGAAAGACGACCTTGACGTGAGGAGAAGATGCGGATGAGAAGAAGGGAGGGATGGGAGTGATAAGGAGCTTGACGTCGAGCTGAGTTGGAGAGCCCTGATGTTGCCGTGGTGACTGGAATTGTGCCCAGATTTTTTCTTTGGGAGCGCGCAGAGCAGTTGGACCCTGCATGCTCGGCAGCTCCGCCCCGCCTTTTCTCCACACTGAAATCACAAATTGGGCATCTTTTCTGAAATCACGACACCATTCATTGGAACGCTCTTTGACATCACACACTCGAGAACGTTCTACAGCACCCATCGGATTTGTCATGATAGCGATGTGGTCAAGGTCTGATCTACAGGTGGATGGCCAGATGTACAAGCAGCTTCAAGGGCCGCAGCTGCTATGGGAAAGGAATGTGATGCTGCAGAAGGCTGAGCTACTGAGGGTGGAGGGGTCAATTTGGCCGGTTCGAAGGTGTCTAGCAATGCAGGGACTGGTTTGCGCTTGAGAGACTTGCCTCGCATGTTCCCTGGATTGCTTCCTCTATGTGAAGATTGGGAGGAAGTCTCGGTTCGAGTGCCGCCTTCTCTCGCAGGTGATCCCTGTGAACCGGGCCGGGCTTCTGTTGTTGGTGCATTGGTTGATGTTGCCGCTGGCGTGACAGGACGGGTCAATGCTGTGGTGTGAGACAGAGCCGATGACACCTCTGTCTCCGCTTGAGCTTCTTCATGATCTTCTTCTGCGCCGTGTTCCGAGGTGTGCTCGATGCGACCATGACTGGAGGCGGCGTACAAAGCCGCCGTGGGGATAAGTTGGCGAGTGGGCAATTTAGGTGTGTTCACCTGAGTAGCGGGCGTGTCGGTCATCTCCTCGTTCTGACCTCTGCTCAAAATCTGCCCTTGCTCGATATTCTTCTTTCTCTGACGCTGCTTGTGTAAGATGACGAGGGCAATGAGACCTAGAGCAAGGACACCAACAGGAACGGTAACGCCAGCGGCGATTGCTTTTGTCTTGTGGTCTGACGATGAACTTTGATTGGATTGCGGGGTTGAACTGCCGCTCGAGATGGTTGCATTGCTGTTGGTCCCACTTTCATTGTTCTTTGATTGGCCAGAGCTTCCGTTGAGGCTGTCGCCAAAGTTGATGTTGGGCAGTGTCCCACTTGGCGGAGGTGGAAGGTCTTGAGCAGATGGCGAAGACTGGGGAGAAGGCGATGGTAAGGCGGAAGGTAAAGATTGGGAAGATGAGGAAGAAAGGGATGAGGATCCGAGCGATTCAGTGTTCGTCGAGCTAGAGGAAGAGAGAGAATTGCTGTCAGAGTTGTGGCTCGTTGAGCTTGAGTTACCGACTTCGGACGGATCTGTGTCGGAGCCAATATCATTGGAAGATCCCGAGCTTGGTGTTGAAGAGGTCGTCGAAGATCCCTCGTAAGCGTCGAACGGCTGCGCACTGGAAGCGCTCCTTGAAGGAGCCGCAGTCTCGCTGTTGTTCTCGTCGAGGAAATCGCGCGCTGGCTGGCCGACACAAGCGCCGCTTTTGTGCTTGTTGTGACTTTCTGGCTCGCAGTCATTGCTGGTGTCCGATCGTGATGTTTTGACTCCTGCAGCCTCTGAATCAGATTTGCTCCTTTCCATTGGAATCGATTCGGTGCTATTGCGTCGCTCTACCCTGGGAGCTGGCTTGAAGTTGCCGAACATCTCGACGCCCCATTTGGGTGCTGGTGGTGCTGTTTGACGCTGGTCCTGAGTTTCTTGCTGCTGCGATGAAGGAGTCGAGCGCAGGCGCAGGCCGCAAGTAGCTCCCTGAACTGAGGATGAGAGGAGGCGTATACCGATCAAGAGGCAGAGAATGAGCCGCGTCGCCACACATCCACTTTCTGTCCATGATCTGAACTTGACCATGCTAGCATCAAGGATGTCGAATCGCCGCTCTCGAAACGAGGAAAGGTTTCGGGAAGCGTGGATAGGGTGTGAGGGATGGAGGCAAGGAATACCATCGTAAATTGCTTTTGTATCTGACCTGCACTTATATCAATTTACGTCCCTCGATAGGTTGCCACCAGCGTGGGAAGGTTCCTGTGTTGCACTGCAAGATAGCAAAGCAGAGCCGCAAACATGCGGCGCAGAGATATGAACAACATGTACGGGACCGTGCGTAAGGCGCCCACTGAATGCGAGGACCGAGTACACGCGCCCGCGCCCACAAAGGAGCAAGCACGCAAGCAGCTTTGGTCGCTTTCGGCAAGTTGATTGGAGGGGGCACAGACCTTGTGTACAAGGCTCTCGGACCTACCCTTGGCGTTGCCGAGAAATCGCAGCAGAGACAGAGTGAGCAAAGAGATGAAGTAGTGCGTCGGTGTCGGGAGAGACAATAAGAGCCGCCACCACCCCTGGAGTCGTGTGGAAGGTGGGTCGAAGGCAGGGACTTGATATATGATCAAGAGGCCTGGCCTGCACGCGGACCCACAGCTGCGATCGTCATTGACATTTCAGCTCAGACCGGCAGACTTAGCTCTGTTTCGTGACGGTTGAGAGTGAAGGCACCGAGCGAGGGCGATGAAGGAGTGAATCAAAAGACGAAGCTGGGGTAAGAATGGAAAGGCGATCCACACAACGTTCGCGCTAAAGGCATTACATTTGATGTGACTTGATGTGCATGGAAATGGCGACAGATGAGAACTTGGTGTGTGGACGCCTGCATTTGTCCACTTAGCTGTCAGCCTCCCTTTGCAGATGCTGAGGCGAGAGTCGCCGACAGCCTCGCAAGGCTTCAACTCAAGGAAGCACTCGCAACAAGAGCATCTGGAGATCAATCTTGAGCGTGAAGGAGTTCGACTTGGGAAGTTCTGCTGGTCGATCTCTTGTCCTTACATTTTTGGTTCGCCTTTTCCGCTCGACCTTGAATGTTTGGGCTTTTGCAAACGACAGGTACGAGTACAAGTCACTGACGACAGCAAAGCAACTCAAGTTGAGCATCGCCGAAACTGGTTGGGTGCGACTTGGCTTGATGGCGATCACAGCCGTGATTGGAATGCCACGATGATCAAGCAACAAGAAGAACCAGAGGAGGAAAAAAGTTGGCGCGGGCAAGGAAGAACAAATAGCTCGCGGGCGCTGCTTAACGCACACGATCACGCGTAGCTACATAACAATGCTTGTGGCGCTTGTGTTGGCCGCGGTTGACTGCACCAAATGACAGATCGGCAAGGGATGCGGTATGCGTTCGGGATGAGTCAAGCTTTGGTTTCGGTGCGAGCGCGGATGTTTTTGATTTGACAGACAGAAACAGAGCCGAATTGGGACTGCAGCTCAGTAATGAGTGGTGGTGCCTGGCGTTCGGAGCGGCAACACACATCTTACTCAGAGCAAAGACCGTTAGTGAACGTTGCTTGTGATCAGTGCCAGCTGAGCTTGAGACCTCAATACGAGATCTATACTATATGCCATGACAGAAAGACATAATGATGGCTGGACGGTGTTGTACCAGCAAAATGGTGAGTGTAGAGAAGGGTGCGGTTTGGTCAGAGTTGGATTCAAAGTCCGAATGTGCTGCACCGTTGCCGATCCAAGCAGTTGGACGCGCGCATTCGAGACTGCTGGGCTGTGTCACTTTTTCTTTTTTCTTTTTTTTTTTCTTTTTTTTTTTTCTTTTCTCTCGGCGCTGCCCTCTCAGGGTCTGCCAGGGTTCAATTGCAATTTGCTTGTGCTGTGCTGAAACTCTATACAGTCAAATTGCGATCTTTGAATGGCAGCGAAATGTGAATATTTCACTTAACGGGTAGGAAATTGCTAGGATAAAAAGGGGCTCTGCCAAAAAAGGAATAAATTCGCTTTTCACATATTGGATGCCCCCGGGATAGCCCAGCTACAAAGTGATCATGTGACATCAACAATTTTGTATTGGGACCTTGTATTTATCCACTAAGTTTATATCCATTTGACTTTCTTTTAATGTATGTGGCAAAGGTCTAACATCGACAAGGCTCAATAAATAATTAAATCTTGAATAAAATGACCATAATTATTGCTAATATTTAATCGATAGATAAATAATTTGCTTAACAAATGGATATGGGCAATGCCCAAATATATTCGAAGATCACAGTTTGACTGTACAGCACGCGTCATTTGGTTTTCCAGATTTTCTTGGACTTGCAAAATTCATCCTATCTCCTCATCACCAGCATCTCCTGTAATCAGCATATCTCCCTCAATTTTGCATCAAATGGCATCATCTAGCACATCATCTGGCCCTTCCAGACACCATCTACTCACTGCTCAAGAGAAAACTGCATGTATATCACTCAGATCAGCAGGATGGAAGCTTCCAAAAATTGCAGCTCACCTGGGCCTCAACTATGACACTATATACAGGTTCTGCAAGCACTATGACACCACTGGTAGCAAGGAGAGTGCATATTCTACTGCTGGAAACCCAAAGTACAGCCCACAAGCTATCAGAAACATGATCAGAAACACACAAAAGGATGCACAGAGCAGAAGAACTCCTTTGAAAGAGATTGTACAGCAAAATGATGGTATGTCAGCCAGTACAGTCAGTAGGCATCTCAAAAAAGTGGGAATCAGGAGCTATAAGGCCACTAGAGTACCCTTGCTATCCCCAGCCAACAGGAGGAAGAGGTTTGCTTTTGCAATGCAGCACAGAGACTGGACAGTAGAAGATTGGAAGAAGGTGCTCTGGACAGATGAATCTGCAGTATCAAAACAGGACTACAGGCATCATCATTGTCTTAGGAGACCACAGCAGAAGTTTCATCCAGCATGTCTGCAGGCCACTACAAAGTCAGGATCAGTCAAAGTTATGGTGTGGGGATGCTTCATTGGACAGCAAAGGGGCCCATTGATCAGGATGCCTTCAGGGAAGATAAAGAGTAAAGACTATATGAAGATCATGGAAGAAGAGGTCTTTGTATGGTTCAAAGGGCTGTCAGAGGACTCTATTTGGATGCAAGACAATGCTCCTATCCATCAAAGTGCCTATAGCAAGCAGAGCTTCAAGTTATATGACATCAAGACCATGACATGGCCACCACAATCTCCAGACCTGAATCCCATTGAAAACCTATGGGCTTTCCTCAAGCACAGGCTCTACAAAGGCTCCCCACATCTCTATCTAGTACAAGGAGGAGCTGAAAGGACAAAGAAAGCAATCTTTGAAGCACTCCTACAAGCTTGGGAGACCATTGAAGAAGATTACCTTGGTAAGCTTCTAGAAAGCATGCCAAGAAGGATGGAAGCTGTAATTAAGGCCAAAGGTGGTCAAACAAGGTTCTGATTTGTGAATTCTGCACTCAAGCAATCAAAGTAGGTGTTCACAAAAAATCTGCCAAGGTTGTATTGTGAGATGAGTAGGAATATTCATGTATGGTGACACAGGGGGGGGAGCGAATTTTGTGATAGTGAAATCTGGAAAACCAAATGACGCGTGCTGTACAATGCCTGAGACCCGGAATTCCGACACTTGAGAGACAGCCAATACAAAGTCGAAAGAGCCCTTCTCATCAGACACGCGCCAGATATGCAAGCCACTCATCAGCGGCACCATGGCCCTGCAGTACTGTACAGCACAGGTCGGCATGGCAGCTCATGCTGCTTCTGCTGCTGCTTCTGATCTCTAACCGGGTGGAAGTGTTAGCAGAGCAGCCTTGTTTGCGATCAAAATGTAGTATACGCGCGCAACAAAGGGATTTGCGTTTTGCTTGAGGGCCCTTTCAACCAGAAAATCCGCTCTTGAAATTTGAGCATTGACTGTTCATGTGCAGCAAATCACTGCAAACAAACAAGCAGAGCAGATCCTATGTCAAGACAAGCTACAGCACGTGTCATTTGGTTTTCCAGATTTCACTATCACAAAATTCGCTCCCCCCCCTGTGTCACCATACATGAATATTCCTACTCATCTCACAATACAACCTTGGCAGATTTTTTGTGAACACCTACTTTGATTGCTTGAGTGCAGAATTCACAAATCAGAACCTTGTTTGACCACCTTTGGCCTTAATTACAGCTTCCATCCTGCTGATCTGAATGATATACATGCAGTTTTCTCTTAAGCAGTGAGTAGATGGTGTCTGGAGGGGCCAGATGATGTGCTAGATGATGCCATTTGATGCCAAACTGAGGGAGATATGCTGATTACAGGAAATGCTGGTGATGAGGAGATACGATGAATTTTGCAAGTCCAAGAAAATCTGGAAAACCAAACGACGCGTGCTGTACAGTACTGAATCGCCAGCTGCAATAGCGAACCCGAGTCAAGCTTGCTCTGGCCGCCCAACTCTTGCGAAACACCATCGCTCTGCTACAAGGCGAGACCCTGGACATGTGAACGGTCGGCGCCGGTCATGCCTTGAACCACTGAATACTCGCGCTCCCTGCGCCCTTGCTTTCCGCTGACCTGGCGATCTGGGATCTTGAGCTGAGATCTCTTGCATCCGCATCCGCATGCTCTGCGACATCTTCGACAGGGACAGGAACAGTCAGCCCACCGTTTGCTCGTCTGAAGCGCCGAAAGTAAAGCTGCCTCTGAGCTGGCGCCCTGGCTTGCTTTTCTCTCACTCTCACCCGAAAAACAAAATAATTAAAAAATTCGATACAGTAGTCGTCCCTGGCATATTGGTAACTGATTGATTGGGCGCGTCGCTAGTGTGTGCATTATTGATCGCTGGTGCGTGCGTGTGAGCTGTGCGTGTTGTCCGCGTCTTGGTCAGTCGCGCGCTAGAAGACGGGAAGTGTGCTAGTTTGCGGGTTGCTACTCAGCCTCACCTCGCCTTGAACCTCGCATATTCACTTGGGCGCTGGCTCTAGTTAGAGCTTTCGGCGTGTGTGCTTGCTTGTCAACCACAGCTTCGCGCTCGCGCTCGCGCTCACGCTACGCTCTCTCAGCTCGCTCACTGCCTCCAACCGCAGACGACCCTTTTCTCTGTCTCTGCCTTTGCTCTCGCTTCACTCCGACTCGACTGCACCCTGTCTTTGCTCTGTTCTCCTCATCCCTCTTCACCTCCACTTGATCTCACTTTATCCTTCGTCCCCTCTTCCCCTCTTCCCCACTTGCCCACTTGCCTCTGTCCGATCGCCGCTCTCACTTCAAGCTCGGCGACATCATCAACCATCGCATCAAGCCCCAAGACAGCATCAACATCCGCACATCTCCTTATCGTCCAAAGGATCCGGCTGCGCTGTGTATCCTGATACGAACAGTCTACTCTTGGGCCTCTTTCACTCTCGCTCCAACACTTTCCTCGCACTTCATCGATACCTTAACTCGAAGGCGAGCTCGTGTCAGCGCATGTCATTCTTCATTTAAGTCTTCTTTCACACTCTCCCACCGAAGCCTGTCGCGATTTCATCCTTCATCGACCAATTCTTCACAGCCTCTTGCACATCAGACACGAGCTGCTCCGGCTAGCATCTCCTACCGCCGACTTCTCTGCTACCACCCACCACCATCGGTCGCATTGTTCTCATCAGCCATTCGCATTCTTCCGAGCCTCGACGTCATCGCCGTTCCAACCGCAATCCGTCTTTCAAAGCATGCCATCTGTCGCCCTTTCTTGAACCCGACCTAGTCCTAGCTCCTCCTTGTATCAACAACTGCATCCATTCATTCTCGCCCCCGTATATTCATAAGCGAACGTTTTTCCAGAGATCCATTGCTCAATCTTCCAAGCCCTTACACATCCTTTGACGCTATTCCTCGGACTGCCTTGATTGCTCACACCACTCGGAGCCACACTCGAATCTGACTCGAGTCAGCACACACGCCACGAGTACACCCCTAGACCTCGTCGATCTTGGCTATCGACCACTCCCCAGCTCATACACACATCATGGCCGCAACATTGAATGCCCAATCGGCTTTGCCGAATCAGGCCACCTTTATGGCGCGCCAAACCTCCTCCCCTCTCCCCGATCTCGCCTCGCTCCCCAGCGATTTCTTAGATCACATTCTCCTCATCACACAGACCTTGGTCAACTCCAGGCCACCGCCTGCAGTCTATCGTGCCATGTCCAGTGATCCAACACGAACTGAAAACGGTGCACATGGTAAGTTTCATTTTCCAAACAACGCTCTTGCACGTCTCTCTAGCCCACAACTAGCTCAAATGCTTACACTACCTCTTTTCCATGTCTCACTACGCCCCTTTCCGTCCTTACAGCCGAGAAAAATGGCAACGACCTTGCAGATGATGTCGCTTCCATCGACCTCGACGACCCCAAACTGCAAACCGACGGCGTCGTCTGTTTGCCATTGCCCCAGTTCAACTCTCCTCAGAGCGACGAGCGTACCAAAGCCATCGAGGCCAACCTGAGTAAGCTCGCAGAGAGGCTCTGGCGTGCAGAAGACCACCTCGAGGTCGTCGCACGCAGTCAAGAGCTTGTTCGCACTCCAGGCGCACAAGAAGAGCCTTCCGATACACACCACGAGGACAACCTCTTCTTCGGCAAGCCTTTCCCTTATCCCCTCTCCCACGCACAGCCTCAAAGCTCTTCATATCCCCTCAGCTACCCGCTCGGCATGGGTATCAATGGTCCTGTGCTTCTCGGCGGCCAGCCATCACGCAACGACGACCCTATCGCCTCCTTTGAGCGTTACAACGACGAGAGCGGCCTCTCAGCACAAGAAGAGCTGCGTCTGCTCAAGGCTCAAGTTCAGGATATCGCCCGCGTCTGTAAAGCCGTCGCATTTGGAGATCTCACTCAGCACATTACCGTCCCCGTACAAGGTCACGTCATGGTCGAACTCAAGGATATCATCAACCAGATGGTCGACCGTCTCTCGCATTTCGCCGCTGAAGTCACCCGTGTCTCGCTCGAAGTAGGTACTCAGGGCAAGCTTGGTGGTCAGGCCGAAGTCCACGGCGTCGAAGGTACATGGAAAGAACTCAAGGATGTCGTCAACCGTCTCGCTGCCAACCTCACCAACCAGGTACGAGGTGTTGCTCTCGTCACCAAGGCTGTCGCTCGCGGAGATCTGTCCCAAAAGATCGAAGTCGAAGCCGATGGAGAGATCTTGGAGCTCAAGGTCACTATCAATGTCATGGTCGACCAGCTTCGTCACTTCTCCACAGAGGTCACACGTGTCTCGCGCGAGGTCGGCAGTAAAGGTCAGCTCGGTGGTCAAGCCAACGTGCCCGGCGTCCAAGGTGTCTGGAAAGAGCTTACTGACAATGTCAACCGCATGTGTTCCAACCTCACCGGTCAAGTGAGATCCATTGGTATGGTCACCACTGCTGTCGCAAAGGGTGATCTCACCAAGACCATCGACATTGACGCTGAGGGAGAGATGGCACAGCTCAAGGACACGGTCAACTCGATGGTCGGTCAACTCCGTATCTTTGCCAGTGAAGTCATCCGCATGTCCATGGAGGTCGGAACCTACGGTAAGCTCGGTGGTCAAGCACATGTGCCCAACGTTGAAGGCACCTGGAAGGATTTGACCGAGAATGTCAACAAGATGGCCGACAACCTCACATCGCAAGTACGAGAGATTGCTCGTGTCACCAAATGCGTCGCTGAAGGTGTGCTTACCGAGTTCATCAACGTCGATGTCAAGGGAGAGATCCTCGATCTCAAGCTCACGGTCAACAACATGGTTCGTCAACTCAAGACCCTTTCGGACGAGATCATTCGTGTGTCCGTCGAAGTAGGCACCGAAGGTCGACTCGGTGGACAAGCCAAGGTCAACGACGTCAAGGGTCAATGGCAGGTACTGACGGAGCGGGTCAACATGATGGCCAGCAACTTGACCACACAAGTGCGATCGATCGCAACCGTCACAACAGCTGTCGCGCGCGGTGACCTCCGCAAGACCATCAATGTCGAAGTACGCGGAGAGTTCCTCGACCTCAAGCTGACGGTCAACAACATGGTGGAGTCTTTGAGGACCTTCTCCTTCGAGGTAACACGAGTCGCCAAGGAGGTCGGTACCGAAGGCAAGCTCGGTGGTCGTGCAACTGTGCTCGGCGTCGGTGGTACATGGAAGGATCTGACCGACTCGGTCAACACCATGGCTGCCAACTTGACGCTCCAGGTGCGTGCCATCGCACATGCCACCACAGCCGTAGCCCGCGGTGACTTGACTCAAAAAGTGACCATCCCCGTGTCCGGAGAGATGCTCGATCTGGTCAACACCATCAACAATATGATTGACCAGCTCAGCTTCTTCGCTTCCGAAGTGACACGTGTTGCTCGCGAGGTGGGTACCGAGGGTAAGCTTGGTGTACAGGCGCAGAAGAAGGACATCGAGGGGACTTGGGGCGAGATCACGGACAACGTCAACATTATGGCCAACAACCTTACCTCGCAAGTGCGTGCCTTTGCCCAGATCACAGCTGCTGCCACCGACGGTGACTTTACACGATTCGTCACTGTTGAGGCGTCAGGTGAGATGGACTCGCTCAAGACCAAGATCAACCAGATGGTCTACAGTCTTCGCGACAGTATCCAGAAGAACACGGCAGCCAGGGAAGCCGCCGAGTTGGCCAACAGATCCAAGTCCGAGTTCTTGGCCAATATGTCGCACGAGATCCGCACACCCATGAACGGTATCATCGGTATGACGGCATTAACACTAGAGACCGAGTTGTCTCGCTCGCAGCGTGAGAATTTGGTTACTGTGTCGACGCTCGCCGGCAACCTACTTGCCATCATTGACGACATCCTCGATATCTCCAAGATCGAAGCTGGTCGTATGAACGTCGAAGAGATTCCCTTCTCGCTTCGTGGCATCGTCTTCAGCGTGCTCAAGACCTTATCGGTTCGAGCGACGCAGAAGAAGCTCAACCTCATGTACGAGGTAGCACCCGACTGTCCCGATCCGTTGATTGGAGATGCACTCCGACTCAAGCAGATCATCACCAACCTCATTGGTAATGCGGTCAAGTTCACCGATGCAGGTGGCCGAGTCGCACTCAAATGCAAGCTCTCCAAGATGGTCAACAGCAACCAAGCCATGCTTGAATTCTGCGCTTCCGACTCGGGCATCGGTATCAAGCAAGACAAGCTCGATGTGATTTTCGACACTTTCTGCCAGGCCGATGGCTCAACTACGCGCAAGTACGGTGGTACTGGTCTCGGTCTTTCGATCTCGCGACGACTAGTCAACCTCATGGGTGGTGACCTCTGGGTGCGCAGTAATTACGGGAAAGGTTCGGACTTCTTCTTCACCATGGTAGTCAAGTTGGATCAGATGTCGCCGGATCAAGTCAAGGAAAAGATCCGCCCCTACGCTGGCCGCAACATCTTCTACCTCGACACTCTGCACGACAAGACGGGTGTTCAGGCTATGATCGAAGATCTCGGTTTGAAGCCGTTCACAGTGCATAGTGTTGAAGAAGCATCACATCGCAAGCGCGGCATGCCACGTATCGATGCTATCATCGCCGACTCGCTTGCCGTTGTCGAAGATTTGAGGAATGTCGAACACCTCCGCTATATCCCTATCAACCTTGTTTCTCCCGCTCAACTCACCTTGAACCTGACGTACTGCCTGGACCACGGCATTTCCTCGTACATCAACGCTCCAACTTCCGTCGCCGATCTTTACTATGCACTCCTACCTTCGCTCGAATCCTCCGCCGCCACACCCACAGAAGGTTCGAATGAAGTAACATACGACATTCTCCTCGCTGAGGACAACGTGGTTAACCAAAAGCTCGCATGCAAGATCCTCACCAACCAGGGTCACAAAGTCGACATTGTTGACAATGGACATTTGGCGGTTATGGCAGTCAAGAAACGTCAATATGATGTCATCTTGATGGATGTGAGCATGCCGGTTATGGGAGGAATTGAAGCTACTATGGCTATTAGGGAGTTTGAGAAGACGTTAGGTGATGAACAAGTGCCCATCGTTGCGTTAACGGCACATGCTATGTTGGGTGACAAGGAGAAGTGTTTGCAGGCTGGTATGTCGGCGTACGTGTCGAAGCCGATTAGGAGGGTGGAGTTGATTAGTACCTTGCATTCGCTTTTGAGTCAGAAGAAGAGCGTTGGTGGTAGAGCATGAGTTGCCGGAAGAGGCAACTTTCGCCTCCATTTCAAGCCATGACACTGCCAGTGTTGGCTTTTTTTGTATTCTCTTGCCACTTTCTTTTGTTTCCCGTAATCTTGCTCTTTAGAGCTCTCTCTTTTGTGTTTCAGTCTCGGTATTTTAATAGCAATCAGTTATACACTATCGATATCGCCGTTCGAATCAGCTTGTGTGTTTGCTACAGATCCTGAGAATCGGTTGAGAGACGTAAGCAGAACCGTTCTCCACGTTCACGACCTTAAGGAGGGAGGTGCGACAGGAGATGAAAGGCGGGGGGGAGGGGGTTGACAGTCTGTCAAGGTGAGAATCTGGGGGGCAAACGGACATGGACAGAAGAGAGAGAAGAAGGGGTTTTTGATTGGGATTGCGATGTATTCTACGGTACAATCGGAAAGGTGGATTAAATGTGGTATGATTGGGATTTTACGACGACCAAGTGAGGTTCCAGTTGGAGTTCAAATCGGCTTGCAGTGCGGTTACGTTGAGCAAGTGTCTTGCTTCGTCCCAGTTGAATTGGGTGTTGTTACCCGCAAACGACACAGAGTTGGGTTTCTGTTTCATGTCGAGTACTACAACATAACCCAACTTCTGACTAGCTTTGTAGTTTCCTTCGAGTTTACCTTGGAGCTTCCCATTCTCCGCCGTTACGGTTAGGGTTGAGTTGGGAGCGGGAGAGGGAGTTGCACCATCGTCCAGGTAGAACTGCTGTTGCGCATTACCGTGGTCATCGAGGTTAACGATAAGACCGTATGGGCTTTGAGCAGTTTCGTAGATGGTGTAGGCTGGTTGGGAGTGGGTTAGGAGTGCTCTACCGGGTCGTAGGTGTACGTTAATCGTACTGAGCGGTGCGGGGATGGATACGTTTTTGTTGTATTCCACTTGGAGCGCTTGATAGCTAAAGATATTTCGCCACTTACCCGCAGCATCCGGGAAAAGCGCCTTGACCTCGGTCACATTCGGCTCTAGCACCGGACTAACGAGCAAGTTGTCACCAAACATAAACTGATGCGCGTAATCCTTGGTCTGCTCAAAACTCTGCTCGAATTCGTACCAAATCGCCCTAACCGCCGGTTCTCCCGTCTCACTTGCCCTGGCCATATGACTGTAGAGCGTGGGCAAGATCTCGTATCGTTTCCCGATAGCGATCCTACTAGCATTCGCGACTGAATCCCACCTAAACGGCTCCTGTGCAATCGCTCCGATGGTGTTATGGTTCCGCATGAAAGGTAGGAATGCACCAAGCATCATCCATCGATTGCACAACTCCTCATCGATATTACAATTGAACCCACAGATATCCGCCCCGATCATATGGATCCCGAAAATCTGAAACTGCAACACTCCATCAATACTCTGTGCCATCCCCGCTCCCGCCTTGTACGCTTCAGCACCAGGGAGGATGTTGTACAGCGCATAGTTATCGCCGAGCCAATGACCCGTGAATTTACCCGCACCAGGATACGTAGAGCGCGAGATGAGGAAAGGTCGCTCCTGGGGTCGGATGGAAGCGAGAGCGTTGAAGAAGTGTTGTTCGGAAAGGGTGCCGTCGAGGTTGTGTACGTCGTAGAAGGAGATCGGGTTGGAGGTGGAGGAGGAGATGGCGGACATCGAGATGGTTTTTTTTGTCCAGGTTGATGTTGAGCGGCGATTCGGAGATGTGGATGCCGTTGTGGATGCCGTTGTGGATGGCGTAGGGCGGGTTGGTGAGGTAGCGTTGGGAAGAGTTTGCATACTGATAGTCTGGGTCGTTGGGACCGTACTTTTCATCGCCTCCACTCTGCTGTCTCTTTGCCAGCACTACATCTTGCTCGCGCGAAAGCGAAGCAGCAGCAGGGAGCGAGGACCGACGTTGCTGTTGAGAAGCATCGTTATTCTGAACCGGTTCATCACGGTAGGTGTAGCTACCGTTCACAGTGATATTGCCCGAGGTTCCCCAGGTGAGATTGTTATAACCCTGAGGCCAACCCGCCACACTGGTCGCCGGGGTATAAGCCGGGGTGTCCGAGAGGTTAGTCTCGGGCCCAGCTGCATTGCCAATGACAAAGCTGGATGGCTCGTTCATATCCAACCAAATCCCCGAGAAATCCACAATCTTGCTAAAATTACCAATAGCTTCCGTCCACCACATTTGCGCATTCTCCGCCTGTTGATCCACGAAACTCGTATACCCGGGCCAGACCTCCCCGATGTATTCGGTGCCGTTACGGTTCTTCATAAACACGTTCAACTCGTCTCCCCTCGTTCCTGGGTAGTAGGTGTCAGAGGAGTTGGTGGGAGCTTTGGGGATAGCCATATCAATGATAGGGATATAGTGCTGATGGTTCTCACGCAGTTTCGAGATCATAGCAGCGAATTCGGATTGCGGGAAGCGGGAAGGGTCGGTGGTGAAATCGCGGAATTCCTGCATGTAGTCGATATCGTTCCACTGCACCTCTAGTGGGATGTTGGCGGAACGCATCGAGTCGACGATGGCCTGAGTGTCAGAGACGTTGGTGTATCCCCATCGGCAGAGGTGGAAACCGTAAGACCAATAGGGGTGGATAACGGGGTTGCCGATAAAGTTGACGTATTGTTGAATGGCGGTGTTGGGGCTGTTCTTCACCTCACCTTTCTCACCATTCGAGGAGGAGGGGGAGGAGTCGCCGGAGAAGAAGCGGAAATCCAAAGTTCCGCCAATAGCACGGTACTGAATCACGCCCTTCCTCAACAATACATCCATTCCTGCCGTGTTCTGGAGATACACGGTATGAGTCCTGAGCTTGCCGTCGCTTCCGCGTCGAGCCTCGGTATAGACAGGGTGGTAACCGTACTGGTTGGAATCGACCGGTGTGCCTGCATCCAGGGTGAAGAAGGGCTGCAGCGTCTCGTCAGGGTTCCTCCTGAAGCTACCTGTTACATACTCGCCCAAGCCGTAGATGTTGGCATCCTCAGGAAGAGCTGAGGAGAGCTGCAAATACTGGTTCTCGAACACGATCTCATGCTTTGGCATAGCAGTCGAATTCCTCTTTGTGTCACTAGAGACGTTGTTGATGCCCTCCTGATAGGTGGGGATGTTAGCGGAGCGAGTGTCAAAGATGACATCGCCAGAAGACTTGCGTGCGATCCAAAACGCCCAGCTGCCGTTGCTAGACTGAGTGCCATTCTCGGCAGTGTGGTGAAAGACCAAATCACTTTCCTCAGCAGTTGATCCGTCAACCTCATCAGGGTTATCCGAAGGCCGGTCGAAAATAAGACCGTTAGGCAGCTGGTACTGGTGCTTGGCAGTGTCGTAGATGTGCACGTGAAGCTGGTGCTTCTTCTCGTACACGACGCTCCAGGTCAAGTTTGCAATACCAACACCATAAGCATGACAAGCATCACCAGCGAGAGCAAGCTGAGCAAGCCGAGCAGTGAAACCATGCTGAGACTGGTGTGGTTCTCCGACGAGCTGGTAGCCTGGACATTGGGTCACGTCGAAGGAAGGGGAGATGGTGTTGGAGGTGCCATTGTCGCTGTCAGCGCGGGACTGGAGGATGGAAGTCTCGAGTTGGTGCTGGTCGATGATGGATGAGGGAAGAGCAAAGGTGGAGGAGAGAGTGGTGAAGAGGGCGGCCAGGAGAGGGGTGAGTGAGGCCGCTGCTTTGATGGAACGCATCTTGGCGAAGATGAAGAAGAGGGGAAGAGGCCAATCTCTTGCGTGGATGACCTTGATCGAAGTGGATGGTGAGATTGAAGGTGGGTCCTATTTTATGGGAGATGCTGAGTCCAAGGTGGCCGATCGAAGCGGGAGCTCCACACACAGAATGCTGAGTGCTGCGCCTCAGAGGCAAGGAGAGTGGGGCTCCAAGAGAAAGACGGGGGGGGCAAAGGCGATTGTGCCTTAGCTGACAGCTCTTGTTTCTCTCCTCGGCGAGATTTTCTTACTTGGCCTCTCTGTTGCAGTGCTGTTCCGAGCATGAGCAAACCCCCACGACGACTTCTGGCAGAGCGTGGGGGTGATGTGATTATTAAGCGAGGTGAAGGGCAACCATCAGAATGATCTGGTGATGCGGGGGGGGCAGAAAGGGACCGACGGCACTGTAAATGCAAAGAGCGGAGTTGCACCGAAACAAAAGCGAAGGCTGCACAATGTGTTCGGAATGCAGACAAAGCAACGAGAGCAACGGAAAGATATGCCACGGTCGAGTATCCGAGTCAAAGCGGCGGTGCTGCCAAAAATGGAAAGCAAAGATGGATGATAGCCGAGAAGTTTGCAATGTTGCGCTTTCCTTCAGCGAGTCAGAACGATGAGCAAGCTAGCACAAAACCAAAACAAAAAGGATGCTGATCGTTGTCGATCTTGCACTACGCTTGCATTTAGAATACCAGTCGAGCGTTCAGAACACGGGCAACTGTACGTTCTACCCGTAGGCATGGGTGAAAGAATAGAAGGAGAATGCAGTGTGCAGCGGTGTGCAATTCGAGCTTGCAATTGCTTCGGCGGAATGCGTTTTGACTCGATCGGAAGGTTTTCGGAGAAATTGTAACTGGTAGCAAAGCGCTCTATACGTTCTTCCGAGCAGATATGGGGCCCCCTTCTTCCCACTTGTCCACTGACTAACTAATCTGTAGCAGCGACGTCGTTCTTCTAGTCATGCTTTCCCTCGATGCTTATGTGTTGGCATCTGCTTGGCGCACCGAAGCATCTCCTACCGAGCTCGCTCTTTGTGTCACAAGCGAGACCGCGCGGCTTGAACCGTCCGAGATCCAAAATCCGCATTCTCCAAGGCCAAGCGGGAAAAGGCAAGGTGAGTCCGACTCGGCCGAGGCTTTTGAAGTGCATCTTTTTGTAGGCTCGGTGGTGGATCTACAGTAGTCAGGGATTGGTGCTGATGCTGGCCGCGAGAATGCAAACCGAGTCGTTGTGTTGTAGATTGCGGTGTAACAATTTGCAAAACTTGGATAGCCGCCCGAGTGAGCTTTCCCGCGCGCTCTCTCCTGTGTTTCCAAGACAGGGGCCGCGCGACACAACGACATGACATTCACACTTGCTCTCCCACTTTTCGACCGAATCGCTCCACTTCCGACAGCTTACTACTGCTCAGTCGGAGAGCCGTGGCTTGCAAGTCTAGATCACTTGATCTCTGCAAGTGATGGTGTTTGAATGTGGCCAAATGTAGAACGCGCCTCGACGTGCAGTAATGGTGAATGGCGGGAGAGTGTTGGTCTCAGTTGTCCACGTTTGTGCTGATTTTGTGCAAGCCAAAAAGGGGCAACTCGGCAACTCGAACAAGGGTCTCCTTCAACCCGCACTTTTGTATTGAGAAATACAGCAACATGATTACCGTTGCACTTCTATCGTGCATCAATTTCTATTCAACACACCTGCGTCTTGGACTGCACATCCACTCTCCAACGCCTCCTATTTCTCTTTTCTCTCTTCTCTTGCTCGCCGCTCGTCGCTTCTTAGCTACAGTACTCCATCTCTACATCCTCCTAATCGCATCGTCTTCTTTCATCAAGCCTCTCCGACCACCCCCATCCCAACTACACTCCTTCTCAAGCTACAAGGCTCCAATCAACTCCGATTGCCATCCAGCCACATCTCACGCCCAAGCACTTCCACTCATTCACTCCAGCCTCCTATCATGGCAGCTGCAACAGCAAGACCTCAAGGCGCAAGGCCCATGCCTTCATCCTCTGGCTCGGGTGGCAGCGCCGGCGGCGCCATCCCTTACTACGCTGGAGCTGGTGTCTTTGCCGCTCCCACCAAAGAGGCTGCTTGGTACGAACACGAGGAGCGTATGCGTCCTTCCTATATCCAACAGCCTCCTCCTCAGCCTCTCGCTCATTCTACCCAATACAACCAGTCTTACGCTTCAACGGCGCAACCACCCGTCAGTCCACCTGCCTACGCCTCCTCCAATGCATATTTCGCTCAACAACAACAACAACAACAACAACAACCACCAGCATACCCCAATCCTCACTATTCGCAACAGCAAGCATACCAGCAAGCAACACCTCAACGCAACGCTCCCCCTTACCCACCCGCGAGGCAGCAACCGCAATATATCCCGCAGCAGCCTCCCCCTCCGCAACGCTACACTCAAGCTGCTCCCCCTCAGTCCTCTAGACCACCTCCCTCTCCCTCGGCCAAGTACGCCAATCCTCACCTCAACAGCGCTCCCTCTCGTTTTGCTCAGAACCCTACCTATCCCGACTCGCAAGACATGCCACGCTCCACTGTCAAAGGCAGCGCCTTCATGCATAAGGGCTTTTGGGATATCATGTCGCTCGTCAACAACCAGGGTCCTACCAACAACCGTCTCGCTCCTCCTTCCAACTCGCAGCGACCTTCTTCTCCTGGCAAGTTCCGCTCCACCCTCAGCAAGGCTTCGGGTGCTTTGCGTAAAAACATACAGGACAACTTCCAAGCTGGCCCCGAGTACGCCTATTCGCCCGTCAAAGAGCCTTCGGCTTCTGCTGTCCCTGGTGCTTTCCCTCGCTCTGCTTTTGCTTCTCCTTCCACCCACACTGCCAATGCTTCGGCCGTTAGCACCGCGTTGAACTTGTTTGCTCCCGCCGTCACGGGTCCTAGAGCCCAAAAGAAGCGTATCAGCATCGATATGGTCGGCTCTCCTCAAACCCAGACCTTCGTTCATGCTGCTCATGCCAGTGACGCCGAGCAGGCCGAAGTCATCTTGAACAGATGGAGTCGTGATGGCGTCGGTAAAGTCGCTGATCCTACTTGGGTCGAGCCCATCAAGCACGCTTTGCGTCTCCAAGCTGCCAGAAATCAGGCTGAAGCCATTGCTCAGGTCCAAGCTGCTATGCACCAGGACAGTCTTATTCACGACAACCCTCGTCAGCTTCATATCGTCAATGGCGCTCCCAGTCAGATCTCCATGCTTACCACCACCACCGCTACTGCCGGTCACAGCACTCTCTCCAACACTACCATCCGTGCCAACAACGGTCTCGGTGCCCCCTTGTCGCCAGCACGCGAGTACAAGGCCTTTGCTGGTATTGCAGAGGAGCCTCACTCCGGTGTTGACGCCCAACTCCAAGCTGCTATCCATGCTCAGCTTCAGCTCGGCGCTACCTCGCCTCCTCCTCCACCTCAACCCGCATTCGCCAAACCTCCCACGCTCCGCACCAATACCGCTGGCACTTTGCTTGTCAACCCTTCACCTCCCGTTGCTCGTGATGGCAATAATCTCACCCCAGACTACATGATGTACCGCCCTCCTTCCCCCAACACCGCTGCTGGTACACCAGCTACCTCTAACCGCAACAGTCGCAACATTGATGGCCTTCCCTCTGGCGCGCCTCATGCCATCAATGCCATGTTTGAATCCCCCGCCGCCCCGACTCCCACCTCAGACCGACCCAACTCGATGGTCATCCTCGACTCTTTGCGCTCGATCGATACTGCTGGTATGTCTTGGCTTGCCGAATACTCCCAGTCGATCGGTGCGGCTGTTCGTCCATCGCTCGAAACTGTCGAGAAGAGTGTCGCCGCCAAGATCTACTTCGAAAACCTCTACTATGGCATCCTCAAGAAGCCCAAAGCTCGTGACACGCGACGAGCGGGTCTCGAAGCCGAGCTTGCCTCACTCCGCATCCCTGAAAGCAACAAGGACCAGATTCGCCAAGCATGGATGGCTAACGAAACTCGATACCTCCGTGACCTGCGTGCCCGAGTCAATGTCAACTCGTTCTTGAAGCTCAAGACGATTGGCCATGGTGCGTTTGGTGTAGTGGCATTGTGCAAGGAGAGACAATCGGGTCAGCTCTACGCAATGAAACAGCTGAGGAAAGCCGATATGCTGCGTAAGGGTCAAGAAGGTCACGTTCGCGCCGAACGAGATTTGATGACCTCTGCTTCTGCCTCTGCTTCAGCCAAATGGATTGTCAAGTTGGTCTATTCTTTCCAGGATGTCGACCATCTTTACTTGATCATGGAGTTCATGGGTGGAGGAGATCTTTTGAACCTTCTCATCGAAAAAGATATCTTTGAGGAAGACTTTGCGCGATTCTACGTCGCCGAAATGATCCTCGCCATTCACGAAGCCCATTCTTTCGGTTATATCCATCGTGACATCAAGCCGGATAACTTCCTATACACTTCTGACGGCCACATCAAGTTGGCCGACTTTGGGTTGTGTCAGTCTTTCCACTGGGCTCACGATGGAGCGTATTACGATCAACAACGCAAGAATTTGCTAAAGAAGCATGGAATTGATTTGGACGATTCTCATGCCGCGGCTGGTATGCGTCGTGCGCGTCAAGCTACCGGTCGTGCGGGTGGTGCTGGTCCAGGTCAAGCTGGTGCAGGGTTGAGTGATAAGGAGTTGGTCGAGATCATGTCGGATCGTAATCCGGACGGAACGCCCATGACGCATGTCTTGACTTGGAGGGAGAAGAATAAGAAGAAGATCGCGTATTCGGTGGTGGGGACGAACAACTACATGGCACCAGAGGTGTTGAGGGGGTTGGGATATGATCAGGCCTGCGATTGGTGGTCGTTGGGTGTCATTGTGTTTGAGATGCTCTATGGGTACCCGCCCTTTGTCAGCAAGAGTAGACACTTGACAAGGCAGAAGATTCTCAACTGGAAGCAGACGTTGAGGTTCCCTCCTAAGCCTCGCATTTCCAGGGAGGGGCAAGACTTTATCGCTCGTCTAGTCTGCGAACGCGAAGATCGTCTTGGTTCCACAGCTAGTGCATCAGTCTCTCGTCCCAACTCTTACCTCCAATCTGCTCGACGATCCGGCTTTGCAAACCAGAACTCGAGCTCTACCCAAGGCAGTGGTCTGCAAGATGGCGTCGAAGAATTAATGTCTCATCCTTGGTTCCGCGGGATCGATTGGGACAATCTTCACCGCACTCGACCTCCCTTCCGACCCGCCCTCTCTCACCCTGGAGACACAAAACACTTTGAGGATGACATAGAAGACGCTCCCCTCCCCGCACCTGGTGCTGCCGACAATCCTAATGCAGAGCAACCCAGAGACCCAATGCTGAGGGATAGAGAACAGGGACCAAAGTTACTCGAGATGCGCAAACAACTTGCGTTTGTCGGGTATACTTTCAAGAGTCCGAAAGCTTTCGATCCTAGGGAACAGTTGGATGAGAGGAATGTACAGGCGGCTGAGAGAGCGGCTGGGTACAGAGTGGGAGCAGGAGGAGACGCGGAGAGGGGGAGAAGTAGAGAGCCGACCGAGATGGGAAGTCGGATTAGGAGTATGTCGATGTAACGTGGCGCTCTCTTTTACTTTCTTCGGATATGGGCACTTTTTTGCTATCTTTTTTGACTTTGATACCTTTGCTTTCGTTTCACTACACTTTTATCGTGGATAAAGTTTTATGCTTCAGTCGGCATAGCTTTGTCTTGGATGCTCACACTTATCGCCTCTTTATGCACTGTGTGACGATGCGAGTGGCTTGCTACAGTATATGTGTTTGTGTGTGTGGTGCAAACCCCAGGGTCCAGACGACGAATTTCATATCGGGACTCTTGACGGGAAAGTGGGCTTCCCGATGCAATTTCGCACGTGGGGTTGGATCATGCGCGCCTAGATCGTCGAATCCTTCAAAAGTTTGCGGGATTTGTCCGACCGGGCACTACAGTCAAACCTCTCGAAATGACACATGTAAATTGAATAAAATAATTCGGAAATCGCGTTTTAATTTTGGCCTGAAAAAGGAGAAAAAAATCTAGCGTCATCTTGCAGTGCTTAAATAATGCTTCAAAGGTATATGATATGTATATTGTTCTGAGCCTCTCAACCAGCTCTGGATACTGAAGAAGCTAACAGAGGCCACTATCCATGATGTAGTGTGATCATCAGGTGAGGAGGAAGCACTGGCAGGAATAGAGGATACCAAAGACACTTTGGACTCCTAGCCCATCTGTAGCGCCAGAAGAGCTTGATAAGGGCCCATAGAGTGCTACAGGAGTGGTGGAAGAGCAGTTCAAGACTCTCAAGTCAGCTCAGGATACCCTGGCAGACCATGGTCTTCTGACCTAAAAAGTTTCAGATGCTTTCTCAGCTTGTAGCTCTCATCCTACTGTATCACAATCAATTCTGTAGTCACACATTTAGTTTAAAAGCTCTCACACTTCCATAGGTGCTCTAAGTGATGAGCTACAAGAGTTTTACTGCTTGGGGACATCAAAATAATTTACGAAAATTTTAAAATAAATAATGTGTCATTTCGAGAGGTTTGACTGTACCACATTGTCTTGAACGTTGGTGGCCGCTGGAGAGGGCCGTGCACAGCTAGTGTAGGTGGTGAGAGTGAGAGTGAGGGGAAAAAAAAGGGCATCTTGGGATTGCAAGTCGCAACCGCACGATAGCCTTTCCCTTCACCTCCCGTTCAAGTTTGTACTGCTCATTCGCTGGTGGTTTGTAACCCACCCTTTTTGGTCGACGCTGTTTGTCCCGTCCGATCGCAGTTGATCTCGTCGCCACCTCCCGCTCCCCTCACAGAGTCCGAGAAAAGTTAACACCCGCATCTCATTTTTCTCCTCCCATTACCCCGCGTTATACTCACACCATATCCTCCTTCATACCCATATCACTACACCTATACCACGATCAACAACAACCATGTCATCAGCAGCTAATCCAGCAAACATGTACGATCCGAGCTCAAGAAACGTCTTCACCGGTCCCAACAGTCTCATCGACTATTTCAACCCCGATCTCAACCCACCCTTGCCTCTCGTAGAACTGCCAAAGGAGTTAAACCCATACTACGATGATGGTGTAAGGATCTACGCTAAGATGTTAACAATGCTTCCGGCTGGCAATGTTAAGAGTTTACCTGGTAAGTATCCCCCACCTCCTTCTATACTCCTGCCAATCGCTTCTACGTGCATCTGCGAGGAGGAGTCGATGTGACCAAGAGACAACCTGATCTTGTTTTGGTCAAGTTGTGGATCTGGGACAAGGGTCAAATGATGGTAGATGGTGGTTGGGAAGGACAAGACGGAGCAGGGATGATAAGAGAAGAAGGGGAAGGGAAGGAGCGAAGCCAAGTTCTTCTCAAAGACCCTAGATAAGATAGCCCAGACCAACCCACTTATCATGGTCGTACACCGAGACAAGGGATAGATAAGATTACGGGAACAAAGAGCATTATCTTATTCTCCGATCGAAACATCGGTCAACTCAGAAGCCGTTCGGTGCATGGGTTGCAACGGGAGCAGCGAAGCCGTTGGCGTGCTTTGAGGAATGGCGTAAGACCAAGAGGAGGCGACGATATGGCGTAAGTGCTCCGGGCGGGCTGTGGCGGCCTCCAGAGATTCTGGCGCCCACTGTTTGGCAGAGAGAAAGCAGAACGCGCGATTGGAACTGAGCGATTGCGCCATTCTCAGGGGTGAGCCGCGGGATAATTCGAATTTCGCGCCCAAAGTTGGAGTTTTGTTGCGGTGTAACATTATTGGAAAAATTGAGTCGACATGATGATGCTGACCCCCCCCCCCCCCCCCACCCTTCTTCCTCCTCTCTCATCCTCTCTTTCCCTCGCTGATCTTGGTAAACGATGCCGTGCTAACCCATCGTCGTCTACCATCACAATCAGCTATCTCTCTATTGGAGAATGGCGGAGTGATCTCGCTCAATTCCAACCCCGAACAGCGCTCGGCCCAGTCTTACCACACAATCACCGAATCCTCCTCCGGCTCCACCGTCACCTCGCTCTCCATGATCGCACGTCAACACAACATCCCAACATTTGCGCATGGATGTCTAACAAAGTCTCGCCCACCAAATCTGCCCTGATGCGATTCTTCGGTCTCGAACTCGCTCTTTTCGGTGGTCCTTCCCAATCCCCGCCTTCGGATCCTATGGGTGGTATAGCCAAGGCGGCGAATCAGGGCAAGGAGCAAGGTGTGTTTAATCCAAATCAGTACGAGAATCCAGCAAATCCCGCTGCACATGAGCGATGGACCGGCAAGCAACTGTTGGAGCAGATGCCGGATATTAATGTCTTCGCAGCGGGTATGGGGACCGGAGGAACTATTACGGGCACTGCGAACAAGCTGAAGCAGGAGAGAGGGGAGGGTGGGGTGCATGTGGTGGGAGTTTGCGTGGCGAGAGGGGATAAAGTACCCGGTCCTAGACCGAGGGAGTTGTTGGAACCTGTGGATTTCCCTTGGAAGGGTTTAGTCGATGATGTTGAGGATGTAGGGAGTGCCGAGAGTTATACGCTGAGCATGCAGATGTGTAGATACGGCATTGTATGCGGGCCCAGTTCAGGTTTCTCCCTCCAAGGTCTATTCCAGGTGCTCGAGCAGAGAAAAAAGGCTGGAACCCTGGCCAAGTTAAGACAGCAAAACGACGGACATCCCATCAAAGCCGTCTTCCTCTGCTGCGATCTTCCGTATCAATACGTCGACGAATACTTTTCCAAATGCGATTCCGCTCTCTTCCCACCCATCGTAAACGAACACCTGTTCAAGCTGGACCAGTACAAATACTCCACCAGCTGGATTCTCGATGTGCCTTCGGCGCTGACCATGCTGGTTTATCCACGATTCGACCCGAGCTCTACCCATGTAGACCTTCCTTCGCCGTCAGAACTTCCCTCCTCCTCTTCCTCCTCTTCCTCCTCCTCTTCCTCCTCTTCCTCCTCCTCTTCCTCTTCCTCCTCTTCCTCCTCCTCCTCTTCCTCCTCCTCCTCCTCCTCCTCTTCCTCCTCTTCCTCCTCCTCTTCCTCCTCCTCTTCCTCCTCCTCTTCCTCCTCTTCCTCCTCCTCTTCCTCCTCTTCCTCCTCCTCTTCCTCTTCCTCCTCCTCCTCCTCCTCTTCCTCCTCCTCTTCCTCCTCCTCCTCCTCCTCCTCTTCCTCCTCTTCCTCCTCCTCTTCCTCCTCTTCCTCCTCCTCTTCCTCCTCTTCCTCCTCCTCTTCCTCCTCCTCTTCCTCTTCCTCCTCCTCCTCCTCCTCTTCCTCCTCCTCTTCCTCCTCCTCTTCCTCCTCCTCTTCCTCCTCCTCTTCCTCCTCTTCCTCCTCCTCCTCTTCCTCCTCCTCCTCCTCCTCTTCCTCCTCCTCTTCCTCCTCCTCTTCCTCCTCCTCTTCCTCCTCCTCTTCCTCCTCCTCTTCCTCCTCCTCTTCCTCCTCTTCCACACCTTCCCCCACCAACCCCTCTTCGCCCGGATTGCTGAGACCTGCCATCATCGACCTCCGTTCCCGTCCTCACTTCGCCACAACCCACCTCCCGCACTCCCGAAACATCCCCTTATCCAGCCTAAACCCCGACGATCCCAGCCCGTACGAGGACGCAGTGCTCCTCGCCACTCAATTCACCGAACTCAACAAGCGGTTCCTCGACCTACCCAAGGTGCAACACAACTGTGGCGGCAACAGTGTGGCCGAGTTGAACAAGTTGGAGCTCGCAGAAATGATGCAGTGCCTCAGCCGATCCGAGAGGGAGGTTCTGGTGGTAGATTATACCGGAGAAACCGCAAGGTTGGCTGTAAGTGTATTGAGGCATGCACGGGTGAAGGCGTTTAGCGTTGTGGGTGGGTGGAATGCGTTGGTTAGTCAAGCAGGGGTTGAGGTCGTCAAAGCCTAAAGGCCTCTCTCTTTCCCGCTGGAATGTTCATGGTCGACGTTGCTTTATCATGTTTGTGTGTTTGTTCGAGTTCTTGCATTCGCATCTTCTGTATATCACTTCTCGATGACCTTTTATCAATAAATTGCAATTCCATCATAAGCTGTCTTACAAAACCATGAGCTCCTACTTCCCCACCTCGCTAAACAAGCTAGGAAAAGCATGTTCGCGAGTAGGCTGCAACCAATTCATCCCATCATACTCCACCCCTTCGCCTTCGATCATATGAAACGTATAGATGAATCTACTGTTATCGCTCAAATTCTTCTCACTCTTATGCAGAACACTGCCATGAATCAGCACCAACGTTCCCGCGTTACACTCTGCCACCTTTGCTTGCTTCTCATCCCATGCTGTTTCTTCCTGCTCGCTGAGTTGGAGGAATGTGGTACCTGCGTCTGGATTTTCGATTTCTCTCCTCACGAATCTTTTGTTTACACCCCTAGCAACTCCCAACTCCTCGTTGTGGGGATCGAGCGGGCGAGATGTGCGGGAGGCAGCTGGAGGAGGATTCGAGTTTTTAGGAAAGCGGTGGGAGCCAGGAAGAAAAGAAAGACAGCCGTTGGAAAGGGTACAGTCCTCGAGTGCGAACCAAAACCCCACCGTGGATGGAGGGTTGGTATACAAGAATGTGGAATCATTATGACTAGGTACCGCACCACCAATACTAGGTTGTTTGCAAATAATCATACTCTGCAACACTTTCGGATCCCTATGTACCCCCAAGCTCTTTGCTACATTCTGAAGCTCTTCACTAAAGCTAAACTCTTTGAACTTTTCATCTAGCATGTGCAACCCGTGTCCGCATTTGTTGATCGCTCTTTCCTTCGGCACCAGGAGTTGTTTGGTGGTGGGGTGGAGAGCACCTTCTTCGAAGAAATAGTGAATTTTATCGCCGGAATCCAAAAAGTAACGGTCGCCGACATGCGCTTCCTCGCCGCGTTCGTCGTCGGATGTTTTGAAGGCGGTCAAGGGGTGGTTCTCGAGAGGGAAGGAAGAGATCAGGTGTTTGGAGTGGGCGAGGAGTGGAGCAGGGTCGAAGAAGGAGGGTAGGAGGAGATAGCCGTCTCTGTGAAATTGAGATACCTGATCGTGGGTCAAAGTCCCCTTGGTAGACATCTTTGCTATCCTCTGATCGAGAGGTGTCGGTGGAAAAGTGTGATGGTGAAAGAAGTGAGAGGGATGAAGAGCAGGTGGAGAGATAGCGACCCCACGCTTTCTACAAGAGCAAGTCGGGCTTTTCGGATCGCGGTCTATATTATTCCGAAGAGCCGAGGATTTTGATTTTTTATATATAGCAAAGTTGTGATTGCGAACGATATAACAAAAAGTACCTATTTTCCAAATGGTGCTTGTGAGGCTGCAGCTGACGCCATTTCAAAGCCGGACCCTTCCCTTGTGTGGATTGCCGTTGGGAGCCAGCAAAGACTCGATCGAGGCTGCATGGATGTACAGCCGACACCACCTCCTCACACGAGGAATCGCTGACAAGGGTCCAGCAACGGATTCGCTCTCGTGCTTCCACCATCTCACCACATTACCAACAAAAAAAAGCTGATCGTCCTAAATTATTGGTTCATACAGTCGGAGCTGGGGCAAGGGATGCAGATTTCCTCACTCTGCTAGAGCGGTCTTGCTTTAGGTTCGACATTTAGGGCTACTACCAGCTCATCGACAGTCTCGTTGCGACGGTCAAGGAGCTCCTTGTGCACTCCCTCAAAGGTTTCTGCTTGATAGTTGGCTTCAGCATCTACTGTAGCCCGCAAGATAGATTTGCTCGACACACACTCGAACTTGGGCAATCATGCGGTCGACATCAATAGAAAGCCATGGGGCGTCCGGCTCAACACCGTCTCCACAACGCTCACAAACTTCACTAGACCACACGACTGACCAGCACACCGACGACGACGACTTCACAATACGCGCCGTCCTAGCAGGTCTTCTCATCGGCTGCTTACTCGCATTCACCAACCTCTACCTCGGCTTGCAATCAGGATGGATCAGCATGATGTCGCTTCAAAGCTCTTTACTCGGCTTTGCCCTCTTCCGTATCATACCATGTTACGTCAATTTGGCCGGTCGCCGTCTCGTTCTCATGTCAACACCCTTTACACCTCAGGAGAACGTGCTGGTTCAGACAACAGCAGCAGCGGTCGGAGTAATGCCTCTCTCAGCAGGGCTGGTGGGCGTGATTCCAGCACTGAAGAAGCTGACGTGGGACAAGGATGGGAGTGAACCGATTGATCTCGACTTCTTGCAGCTGCTAGGATGGTGCTTTGCGCTGGCGTACTTTGGTGTGTTCTTTGCTAGTCCATTGCGAGAGCCGATGATCGTGAAGGAGAAGCTGACGTTCCCAAGTGGAACAGCAACTGCGCAGTTGATCGGTGTTCTGCATAACAAGCCGCTCGTTGCGCAGCCAAATCCAGCAGCTACGGGGAGAGCCAGTGGAGGTGGAGGTGGAGTGAGACGACGCAACCGCGGCCATCAGAGTAATGCTGAAGAAGGGCAAGACACGGAACAAACGGCATTGCTCAGCGGTCAAGACCGTATCCAAAGCTATGAAGACGATGGTCACGCCGATAATGACAGCAAGGACGACATCGACAGCTCAAAGGGATGGAAAGCATTGGCGTGGTCCTTCTCGGGCTCGGCGGGCTTCACCATCCTATCATACTACATTCCAGTGCTGTACGCGATGCCGCTATTCGACTTGATCCCACCGCACAACCTGGCTTCGATGTGGGGGTTCTGGTTCACTCCCTCGCTCAACTACATCGGTCAAGGCATCATCATGGGCTTGCCGACCACAGTCAGCATGACGGCAGGTGCGATCGTAGGATGGGCAGTGCTGAGCCCGTTGGCATACTACCAAGGTTGGGCACCGGGTCATCCGTTGGACTCGGAAAATGGAAGCAAAGGCTGGATTCTATGGATCAGTTTGGCCGTCATGTGCTCGGAAAGCATCATTGGTCTGGTAGCTTTGGTGGCGAGCAACGGGATCCGTGATCTGAAGAGCATGGCGGTGCGGAAGAGCAGGCAAGAGGATGACGATGATGACCAAGACCAGGCAGATCAGGATGCAGATCCGGACCACGAGCCGCCACATCGACAGACGCCCAAGACGTGGGTAGTCAGTGGCCTTGTCGCTTCGACCTTAATAGCTGTAGTACTGATCTATATCGCATTCGGGCCAGAAGGCATCTCACCGTGGGCGAGCTTGCTCGGCATCATGCTCGCTTCGCTGTTTGCGATCCTGGGCGTACGTGCGCTTGGAGAGACCGACCTGAATCCAGTTTCAGGCATCGGCAAGATCTCGCAGCTGATCTTTGCTCTGGTACAGCCTGGAAATGTCGTGGCGAATCTGATCGCAGGAGGTATCTCGGAAGCAGGAGCGATGCAAGCCGGAGACCTGATGCAAGATTATAAGACGGGTCACCTGGTGGGTGCCTCACCAAGGTCGCAGTTCAAGGGCCAGCTGATCGGAAGTACACTCGGCATCTTGGTGAGCAGCTTTGCGTACAAGCTTTATACCAATGCATACGAGATCCCTGGACCACAATTTCCGGCACCGACAGCTGCTGTGTGGCTCAACCTGGCACGACTGGTCAACCGAGGCCATTTGCCGGACAAAGTCAATGTGTTCATGATCGTGTTCGGCGCCATCTTCGCGGTGTCAGGTATGATCAAGACATTAGCACGCAGCCAAGCGCTTCGTCAGGAAGGGCAGGCCGGGACGAGCACTGCTGCCAAGGTTGCCAAGCTGGTTCCGAGTGGGATTGCGTTCGCTGTGGGAATGCTCAACACGCCCAACTTTTCGTTGGCTCGTCTGGTAGGCGGCCTGATAGCTCATTGGTACTACTCGCGGCAAAGCGCATCTGGGTCAAGGTCAGCATCGTCGTCCAAAACGCCGGCAGCCTTGGCAGGGATCGGAATCATCATCGTTGCGAGTGGATTTGTGCTAGGTGAAGGAGCGGCCAGTATTGTGACCCTGCTGCTCAAGCAGAATGGCGCGCAGGCATGGACGTGTGCTGGCTGCCGTGGTGGATGTGCTGGTGGTTGTTCATAGACAGAGCTCACCAACAGACGTTCATTTGTCTCTTAGAAAAGGTCCCAGCGCCCTAGAGTGCATGTGCCGAGCTGTGGCTGAGTAGTTTTTCGGCGTGACTTGTCAAAAAGTGTTGGTCTCCGACGCGTGAGATGCGGAAAGAAAAAATGTCACACCAGAACGCGACTCTTGTGGTGCTGAGACTTGGTGTTAATTGGCCTAAGGGAAGTGGCGGTCTTCTAATCTTATCCTTCCCGACAGACATCCTTTCTCCTCCTCCACCATTTTTCTTCCGCTTTCTCGACTTCATATCCGCTTCAGCTTGGTGGTGGCTCACCGGACAAACCAGACGAGCGTCTCTTCCTATAGACACCGGAGCGGAGCGTTGATAGCCACTACCTCCACCTGTCCTCCAGCTTCTGCGGATTGATAGCACACAGCTGAGGAGGACCACGGACAACACAGACAAGCTGTCTGTATGCTCCTTCTCGTAAGTTCGGTGACGAAACGACATGGTTCTGCTTTCTCCACGCTTTGGCCCACCTGCTACCATGCAAAGCCGCCTTACGCCAACAACCTCCAGCAACGTCCTCTTAATACCTTGAACAAGGCCCAAAGCCCCGCCCGAGCCAGCAACAGTCTCTTCCGAACAGCAGCGAGGGCTCACGTATCGCCAACATCACCACTCCTGCTTGTTGCTTCATCCGCTCGCGGTATGAGGATCCTCTGCGTGGCCGAAAAGCCATCCATCGCCAAAAGCATCGCCAACATTCTCGCCCGTGGTCACCCTTCCAACCGGCCAGGCAAAGACAAGTACTGCCGCAACTATGACTTCCAGTATCGAATGCCTGGTGTGCAAGGCATGGTCGATATGACCATGACCTCGGTACGTGGCCATCTGACCGAAGCCGACTTCGGTCCGCAACACAAAGGTTGGCGCTCGTGTCAACCCGCCGACCTCTTCGAAGCGCCAATCATTACCGGTCTCAGCAATGACGCCAAGGCCATTGGTCAAAACCTGCGAATGGAAGCGAGGAATGCCGACGCCGTCATGATCTGGACCGATTGTGATCGTGAAGGTGAACATATCGGAAGCGAGATCGTAGACGAGGTGCGCAAGGTTCGACGCAACATCCGCGTTATGCGAGCACGCTTCTCCGCCATCATCGACTCACAGATCCATGTTGCATGTCAAAATACCGTCGAACTCGACTGGAGAGCTGCCGATGCCGTCGAGTCTCGCATTCAGCTCGATCTCCGCATCGGTGCTGCTTTCACCCGCATGCAGACGATGGCCCTGCAAAACCGTATGCCTGCGCTCAGAGATGCAAGTCAAGTCATTAGCTATGGTCCTTGCCAGTTTCCTACTCTCGGATTCGTCGTAGATAGATACAACAAGGTCGTGCACTTCGTCCCGGAGAGCTTTTGGTACCTGCAAGTCCACAAGACACGGAGCATGTCTGGCGGCGATCCGTCACCCGATGATCCGCCAGATCAGATCCGCAAGGTCACCTTCAATTGGGACCGCGTCCATCTTTTCGACAAGAAGGCTGTCGAGATCTTCCGCGATCTGTGCCGAGCCAAGCGAGAGGCCACGGTCGAGAACGTCACCAACAAGCAGACCAAGAAGTGGAAGCCTTACCCTCTCACCACTGTTGAACTGCAAAAGTCGGGCTCGCGTCTGCTTCGCCTTGCGCCCAAACGTATCCTTGACATCGCCGAATCGCTCTATCAGAAAGGTTTCCTCTCGTATCCAAGAACGGAAACGGACCAATACGACAAGGACTTTGATTTCAACAGCCTCATTGCCAAGCAGACTGCCGACGGGGCATGGGGAGGTATTGCACAGCGTCTCCTCGACGGTGCATTCGAGCGACCTCGCAACGGTAAGAACAACGATAAAGCGCATCCGCCCATCCATCCTACTGCCCACGCCAACGGATTGACAGGAGACGACAAGCGAGTCTACGACTACGTGACACGCCGCTTCCTCGCCAGCTGCTGGAGCGATGCCATCGGCAGTCAGACAACCGTTGTCATCGACATTGCTGGCGAAAAGTTCCACGCTTCTGGACTCGTCATCTTGCAACGCAACTATCTCGAAGTCTTTACCTACGACAAATGGGAAGGCAACCTTCTGCCGCCCTTTGACCGCGGAGAGACTTTTACTCCCACCCGCCTCGAAATGAAACAAGGCTCCACATCACCATCCAAGCTGCTCACCGAAGCTGACTTGGTCAACCTCATGGACAAGAACGGCATCGGCACCGACGCTACCATCGCCGAACACATTGCCAAAGTCATCGAACGTCAGTATGTGATGCAAGTCAAAGAGGGTAAGACCAACTACCTCGTTCCCTCCACTCTCGGTATTGGCCTCGTGGAAGGGTATAACCAGCTCAATCTGGAAAAGTCGCTCAGCAAGCCACTCTTGCGGCGAGAGACAGAGTATCGAATGTCGCTCATCTGTGCTGGGCAAAGGACGAAAACAGAGACGATTCAAGAGAGCTTGGAGGAGTATAGGGAGGTATTTGCGTTGACCAGCAGGCAGTTTGGGAGGATAGCGGATACGGTGTTTCAGTATCTGACCAATCCGAATGCTGGACAGGAGGCGAGGGCTGTTGAGTTGATTGAGAGAGATGATCTGGATGATGATGGGTTCGCGGGTGATGATAGTGATGGCGATGATGGGTTTGATGATGGCGGAGGTGGTGGTCGCGGGCGTGCTGCTCCACGCGGTCGCGGTGCTGCCAACGGTCGAGGCAGAGGTGCGAGCAGCGCAGCCACAAGAGGTGGACGGGGCGGGGGTCGCGGAGGCGCAACAACCGCAACTCGACGCCACCCTCCACCGGAAGACGACGATGACGACTTTGCCATGTCTCCTCCCCCTCCTCCCGCCAATCGCTCCAATGGCACCCGCACTACAGCAATTGCTCCAAGGAACTTCAACCACCACACCACAGGCACCGGAGGCAGAACATGCATGTGTGGCGACCCAGCAGTAGAGCGAACCACTAACAAACCAGGCCCTAACCAAGGCCGCAAGTTCTACGCTTGCGGTAAACCCATGGGCGATCCGGGCAAATGCGATTTCTTCGACTGGGCCGATTCTACGAGCGGCAGCGGCAACAATGGTCCTCCATCTCCAAGCAGAGTCATTCCAGCAAAGAGACCGAGTCCACCAGACAAGGATACAGACAACTGGTCATCGAACATGCGCACGTCGAACTCGGCAGCAGGAAGCGTCCGTCGATGCGAATGTAATCTGCAAGCAGTTCTCAAGACGGTGGCAAAGGATGGACCGACCAAGGGTAAGGCTTTTTGGGCGTGTAATCGCGAGAGTGCGCGGTTGAGGTGTGGGTTTTTCGAATGGGATGATGGGTGTGCTGATACCTCATCGAACAGCAATGGTGCCGGAGGGGGGAGGTATGGGAATCAGAATGGTATCACAGGCGGAGGAGGCAGCCGAAGAGGTGGGGGAGGCGGGGGAGGGGGAGAATGCTACCGATGCGGTCAGACCGGTCATTGGGCATCAGATTGTACACACCCACAACAGAGCTCGAACTTTAACAGTGGCGGCACTAATCGCAGCTCGACGGCAAAGAGAGGCAACAGTAGCACCCGAGGAGGAAGAGGTAGGGGAGGCGGCAAGAAGGCCGGCGGCGGAAAAGAGGATGGTTGCTTTAGATGTGGAAAGAAAGGTCATTGGTCTAGCGAGTGTCCTGGTTGACTTCTTCTCTCCTCCCTCTACGCTCGCTTTTCATCGGTGTTGCAGGGCAGCTCGCTGCTCAAATTATTGTATTCTAGATGCATTTAGTTCAAGGCATTGTATTGGTATCCTTACTGTAGAACGGGCTTGTGATCGGCGCTATATCCGAAACAACCAGCTTTTCGGTAGCTTTCCGACCACTGAACCCAACCCTCTTCTCTTACGGATTGTTTCGTTGGTACCTGACATATCTCGCTTGAGTCATCGGAGAATTCCTCTGCATCGCTTCGAAAGGGGCAAGGAAGGTGACGATCATGGGATGACTTGGGACAGATGCTTGAATCAAAACTCTCCGGTGTTGGGGTTGACCGATCGTGTGACGATCTCTTGCTTATGCTTAAGCGAGAAGTAAGGTCAGGAACGCGAGGTTGAGATCGGTCATATCGATTAGCTTGACAAGAAGGAGAGAGGAGGGGGAAGAGGGAATTGCGAATTCATCGAGCCAATCGTAGCTCTCTGCATACGCTGCAGAAGGGTTTGAGTTTTGACAGCTTGCTTTTTTTGAGCAGGTGGGGAGTTGGGCTTTTCCGATTGGATCATACACCGCCGTTGACCCCCTCACACTTCTCCTGTGCAGTACAGCTGCTGCTCTGGTCACAGTGAAGATGGACCGATGGCTGAGCAGTGGAGCTATCACACCTCCCCTCCGCGTTAGTCTGAACGAGCAGTAACGACTCGAATTCACATCACTTGACAGCGGAGAAGAGCTGACCAGTCGGGCTCGTGACCGTATGCCAAGCCCATCACTCATGGAAAACAAGGCGAGATTCCTGGGACGACCAAGGATGGACTGCACAAAGGTGGGAATACAGTGTGGATGCAAACATTTGGACGTTCATGTCGGTCAACCTCCCCCCCTCTCTCTCTCGCCTTTCCCGAGCGTGCAAGTCAATTTGGGTAGACAGGCGAAGTTGCCCGATGGAACCACAGGACAAGTTGGCTTTTCTGGAAGGTGTTGGCTCCTTTTTCGGACACCTCGGTCGGCTAAGTTAATTCCTTACGGAAACAGCCGTTGTTCCAAAGGACAAGACCAAGAAGGGCTGGAAGTTTCGACTCAGAAAAAGGAAAAGGGAGAGAAAGAAGGATGGCATAAAGCATCGGCATAATACCAGCCGTGATGAGAAAGGATCTTCGCATGATATCCTTGCTTTCTCCTGCCTTGAAAAATTGTTTCGGAGTCCAATACCACCCTCAGAACAATCACCCTTCAATCGGTGGTGAAAGCTCTGTTTCAAGTACCGATTTTCTTGCGCCACCGCTCAGAGAGCCAAAGAGAGAGAGAGAGAGCGAAGAGAGATTTGCGAAGGGAATCTCACTGTTTCAAATAAGTCTGAAGGGCGCCGATCCCGATGCACTCTTCCCACACATCTCTTGCTGCTTGACCCACACGACTGCGACCAAAGTGGCAGCCTGAGTTGTGCGTTGGCTACTTGCTTGCCCGGCGAGGTGGCTTCGGTTGCCTTCGCAAGCTATAGGCGCTGCTCTTGGTCGCAAATCCGTATAGCCGGTGAAAGACGCAAATCTCCTTTGCTTTGTTAGAGACTTGCTTGCGAGCTCGCGCGACAAGCGACCACTGCACCTGCGGCTCGCCAATCGTCGTTAATGCGTCTCTCTGCAGTCCGATGTTTGTTCTCGACGACGGACGATCTTGAGCAAATCGCCTCGAACCTTTGAGCTCACCAACAGAGAGCGGAGCAGAAGTGCGGGTCCAGCGCTTTCGCTTTCAGAAGCGAGCGGGCGAGCGAAAGGGGTCTGCAGTGTGTCGCGAGATACGCGATGTCCTTGCTTGCCAAGCGGAACGATGAGCACCAGAGACGCGGGTGCGGGTGCGGGTCAGACGAGGAGAGCTTTTCAATTGTTCTGTTTCTAGAAAATTTTCAAAGTAAAAATCGCCCATGATGCATGATGGGCAGCGGAAGAGTGCCGAGACAGAACGGGTGAGGGTTGATTTGAAAAATCAGAATTTCCCAGGCAGAAGAAAAAGGAAATTGAAAGTTGAAAATCGATGTAATGTGCGAGATGAAAGCGACATGCTCATGCTGCTGCTGCGCCTGCAAGAGTGTCTGAGACGCGCTTCCGCTGATCCTCTCTGGTGTCTCTTTCTCTCTCGTTCCTAAATCCTCATTCGCGCTCGCGCTTGCGCTCGCCTGCTCCTCGCAGCGCTGCGCTTTTCCGCACACCGGCACCTCCGCCTTTCTCGCTCTCACACACACACACACTCAGAGACTCACACTCCAATCAGACAGTCGACTGAAATCTATCCGCATCTCCTTTTCGCGGTTGCAGACAGGCAGACCGCTTTCTCCCCCCGCTTGCTCTCTCCCCTTTCAGCCTCCGTCTCTGCTCAGGAGTTGCCCCTTCCGACCGTCTTTCCCGCTCTCGAGCTTCCAACCTTTTTTTCTTTTCTTTTCTTTTCTTTTCTTTTCTTTTTTTTGGCCTAATTTCCAGAAACATTTTTGTCCGACCAACGCCCTTTCCTTCGCAGCCCGCGACTCACAAGTTACTGTAGTCAAGGGAAGGCAAAAACACGCACTCAGGGCCATGCTCTGCTGCGCTGACTATTCAGCCTCTCAATCAATCTATGCTTAATCTTGATCTCGTCGATACCCTCTGGAACCGCCATCATCGACACTTCCGCTCCTTCTCATCATCATCAATCACCCTCCCTATCATATCATCCTTCGACGCTCGTTTGTAATCACCTCACAGCGCTCTTATCGAGCTTCGCAGTCTTGGAACCACCCTCATAGCGCTTTTCTACAGACGCATCCATCCAGCCAATACGCACATTAATCGAAGCGATCGGATTGATCTTCCAGCCGGCCGCATCCTCTTCAGCTTCGAACGCAGTCCGCTTTCATTTGAATTCATTGCTAGCTCGGAATCTTCCGCACCGACTAGCTCACATCGCCCCACTCATCATCCGGACAACATCCGACACCTTGTTGAAGCGCTTGGTGTGATCAGTGCACTCTATCGGCAAACCCGCTTGCCGTGAATAGAGACCATCTTGTCTCTCGTGCGTACATCCACACCTACTGTCGCTCCTCCCCACCTTGAAAGGACTCTTCCCACGCCAATCCACCCTCTTGATAAAGTCACAGTCACCGAATATACAGAACAGTCCCGCTTCATCACATAACCCTTTCCCATCCTCATCAACGCCAAATTCATTCATGGATACTTTCGACTTTGGCAATCCTGACTTTTCATCCGCCAATTCTGGCTTGGAGGATCTCAACATCTTTCCATCAACCAACGTTGCTCCTTCTGTCTCCTCCAATCACAACGCACATTCGGACACAGGCTCAGCTCCTGTGAGCCATCACCCGAGTCCATCTGCCAACTTTGGTCACATTGGAGCTGCAGCATCAGATTCCAGTGCGCAATCCCACTCCAAATCAGCCATTTACTTGAACAACGCACCCAACGCCAGCTCTCCCTTGGCCTTCTCGAGGAATCGTTTTGGTAAACAATCTTCTGCCAGTCCACAGCCTAACGCCCACACACGCTCTTCTTCCACTTCACCTTCCGATATCAACTACGCTGGTGCCAACTTTGCTGTGGATCAAGGCTGCCAAGGTGCCACCTCGATGCAGCCTTCTCACTCTGCTCAGTCTCAACAGAACAACAGCAGCAGCAGCAGCAGCAGCAGCAGCAGCAGCAACAACAACAACAACAACAACAACGGCGAGCAAGAAGCTCAGATGCCCCAGCTTTCCATCAATGATCTGCAACAAATATTGTTGGAGCGAGAAAAGACAGAGCGCATTCAGAACATGCAGACTGCCTTGCTGAAACAGCAGCTGGATCAGTTGTCCAGGATGCAGCAGGCACAGCAACACCAGCAACGTCAACAGCAGCCACCACAACAGCAGCAACAGTATGCGCAACAACAGCAACACCAGCAGCAGCAGCAGCAACACAACTTGCAGCTCAACTTGTCGGGTCAAGCCGGTCAGCTCTCGCCTGGTCAGCAGCAGAGTTTGCTTATGGCGTTGCAAAATGCCTTTGCCGCAGGAAACAATCCCAGTGCGCATAACAACGTCCTTCAAGCCGCTCAGTTCCAACAGCAGCACCAGCAAGGCCAGCACCCACAAGGACAGAACGCATGGCAGCAACAGCAACAACAACAACAGCAGCAGATGAATGGCGGTCAAGGTCAACCCGGCGACCAGTCCAACGTGCTTGCCCAGTACGGCTTGATTACACCCATGGGCTCAGGACCATTCAACAGCTCCGCCTGTCCTCCCGGTCCAGCCACCTTCATGTCGCCTCTCACGATTCAGCCCAACTCGCAACCCGGCTCTGTTGGGATCGAACACAGGCCAGGTCACGATTACCTTGGCAACTATACTCCGCTCGAATCACCTGCCGTCACCCCTGCCAGCGTCTTTTCGACGGGAAGCACCGGTATCGTCATGTCCGAACTCTTTTCCCCTCTCACCTCCCCTGCGCTGGGCCCGCAGCCACCGAGCTTGAACGAAATGATGCTTCCTCCCGCATCACTGCAACACCACCAAGCGCAAAGCTCGCAACAGGCAGCTATGCACGGCTCACCGGCTGTCTCTGCTGTCAACAACTTTACTCCCACCGCTTCACCGCTTGCTCTTATCGCCAAGGGTTCGTCTAAGATCCGCAAGAATAGGAGCACGACCGCTGAAGCACGTGCGAACAAGGTCCGGCCTTCGCCTCTGATCAAACCAGTAGCTGGGCCATTGAAGAAGAAGAAGGAGTCTCAAGCTTCCCCCAGCACGGCCACTCCAATTGCGAATGGCAATGGATACTCCAACGGCGGAGGAAGTGGGTCAGGGCCAAGTTCGAGGAGAGCTTCGATCACAGCTGCACCTGCTGAAGCGCATTCTAGAAACCAAAGTGCAGATGTAGCGCAGAGTGAGGGGACCTCTTCCACTCCCTCCCCGATAGATTTGAGTGGTGGTGGAGCTATGCCTCTCCCCTCTGGGCCAACGAACAAGATTCTCACGCCGAGTTCGATCATGGGTATTCGTTCTAGTCCTTCTGGCTCATCACCACGCAACACATCAGCACAAAAGGGAAAAGCACCAGAACCATACCCGCAGCAGCAGCAACAACAGATGATGATGGGAGCACAAACTCCACTAGCTCAACCCATGCAGCAACCGCCAATGGGATATCCAAATATCGCTCCCTTCTCAGGTGCAGGTGCGCCAAAAGTCACATTCAACCTTCCACCACAACAGCACATCCAACCGTCAGGTCTTTCTCAGGCGGATAGAGATGCTTGGATGTCCTACAAGTCTGCTGGTGGTCTCGAGTCTCGTCGGACATCTCACAAGGCAGCTGAACAGAAGAGGCGAGATTCGTTAAAGTTTTGCTTCGATGAACTACGCGGTCTGCTCCCTGCCATTACTTTGGATGAAGAGGCGCCCAATGGGTCACTGTTAGGTCCAAATGGAAGTGAGGAGGATGTTACAGCAGAAGGGTTTGATCCGGCAGAAGTTGGTGATCCAGAACAAGCACGCGCGGCCAACAAAGCTATTAGCAAGGTTGCGCTGTTAAGACATAGTAACGAGTACTTGGTTCGATTGAAAAAGAGACTCGAGAGAAGGGATCAAGCTTTGCAGGTGTGCAGGAAGGAGATCAGCGAATTGAGGGAGCAGTTGGGGTTGGCGGAAAGTGAGGATCCGAGTGTGACAGGCAAGGGTGCACCCTTGGGTTGGACGGATCGGGGCGTGGTTGGTTATGATTTCGGTGGAGGGGAAAGTGGGGGAGCAAGTCCGGATGAGAATAAGCCTGAGATGGATCAGACTGCTTAGGATCCCCCTCCCCCTTCCCTTGTATTTGCTGTCGAGGACTTGGATTCAGATAGTGAAAGATCGGTCGGACATGATACCCTGGAGGAAGTTGATGTTGCCCTCTTCCAGTGTCCTTTCTTTACCTGTTTCGCTGTGCTCTTTCATTGGCGCTTCGTGCGCAGAATTGTCTCTGTGTACGGATGTCCTTCACTCCCGCTCTTTCTTCAGTTTGAATTCCGACTTGCAATGCATCTATCTTATCGCATCCTACGCATTCTTGATTGCTACTGAGGGATGAATGCTGCTATGTTCCATCATACTCAAAAAAGAACCTGTGGCGGTACCGAAAGACAACCGCTTGGTACAGGTCTCACCGGCTCGGATGGGACCATGTTGAGGCTTTCACTTCGAACAGGCCTCCTGAATATGTGAATGGATGTACAGTAGTGCTTTCTAAGTAGCCAAACACGGAAGCTCGATTCGTTAGTAAGTGTCGTCGGTGTTGAATGAGACAACACAAGAGTCTGAAAAAAAAAAACAAAAAAAAAGCGTGAAAAATGGGACAAAGATAATATTAAAAATTCCCGGCCAGGGAATCGAACCCTGATCTGAGCAGACCACTTCCGCTCACGTAAGCTTTATGAGAATGCCCTATACTGAACCATTGCACTAACTGGAAGTTCATATCCATTATGGCTATTTTACCATATATGTAGACTCACAAAACCCTCCCGTTTAGAGTTGCGGCCCTGCGCCCGCAAATCTATACTGAACCATTGTACTAACTGGGACTTAGTAACCCGTACTGCCAAGGTAGCACTCATTTACCCTAAACCCATATACACCCTAGCTGTGTCCCTCACGTCTTCTTGGCTTGGCTTGGCGTGAGAAGGTGGGAGAACGTGCGACGCAGATCTGCATTGGAAAGAGGTTCAGTTGCTGCGCACGGGCGTTGTACGGTTGCCTGGCAGGTTTTAGCGGATATTGCTACTGTAGTTTATTCCTTCCTTCCATCCAGTCTCTCTTCTCTTCTTCCAACGACCACCTCACCACCTCTTTACGTTCCGGCTTCTCAACCGAGATTGCAACAGGCATTTTGTCAAGATGTCGTCCTCCAACACTGTTACGGAAGAGGAGATAAACGAAATCTACCAATTCGCCATCACGCTATCCAAAACGGCGGGTCGAGCCATCTTGGACGGTTCCTCACGCAGGTTTGCCTCGAGTGCTTCATCCGATTTTAAAAAGAACTCTGCCGACCTGGTTACCGAGACAGACCAAGCTGTTGAAGCGCTGGTTAAGCAATCCATCTCTTCCAAGTTTCCTTCTCACACATTTATCGGCGAGGAAAGTTGGGCAGCGGGTGAGGAGAATGTGATAGGTAATGGAGTGGTTTGGATTGTGGATCCTATTGATGGAACTACGAATTTTGTGCATGGTTTTCCTTATACTTGTATTAGTATTGGTGTTGTGGTGGGAGGAGTTGCGCAAGTCGGCGTTGTATATGCACCGTTTATGGACACTCTTTACCACGGTTGCAAAGAAAAAGGTAGTTGGATTTCTTCCCCCCATCACCCAACTCCCCGTCGTCTACCCCTACACCAAACTCCTCCACCTCTAACAGACCTAAACCAAGCCCTAGTAGCGTTCGAATGGGGCTCAGACCGTCGCAGTCAAATCCTCGATAAAAAACTAGCAAGCTTCCGTCGCATCACCGGAGATTCACAAGGTGGCGTACAAGGCGGCAAAATGGTCCGTGGTGTCAGAAGCATAGGCTCAGCAGCCCTCAACTTCTGCCATGTAGCACAGGGAAATTTGGATCTGTACTGGGAAATAGGCTGTTGGGCCTGGGACGTCACCGCCGGTGTCGTCATCGCCCAAGAGGCTGGTGCCGCTGTCGTAGGGTCCAAATCCCACGCTCTTGCCGTAATCGATCCACAACCTCGAATTCCCAACCCAGAGCAAGAGGCAGAGGACCGCTTCAACCTCGTCACCCCCCAGCTCCTCACCGGTAGGAAATACGTCGTGGTAAGAAAAATAGCTACCGAGAACACCCAGAATGAACAGGCTCAGAAACACATCCTCAAGCAATTCTATTCATGCGTCGATGAGTGGGACCCATGAACGCCCGAGCTCATCAGCCACTCTCTTTGTTCGATTTGACTACGAATGCAATCCTGTTTTCTCACACGCTCGGACAGGGTTTGTGGATGAGAGCCGTGTGAAACACGACACAGACTCTCAATCACAGAGAGGAGTTGTGGATGCGAAGAAAGTGTTTCTTTGCACAGGGGTATTGAGTCAAACCCGAGCCGGAACGTGATGTTCCTCCTCTAGGCGGATTGGGGGTATCTCAAACTATCGAAACCAAAAAGAATGTGATGTGGAAAGTGTGTGTCTTGACCGCTCTTAGACCTTCTGGCCAACCTTCTGACTCTCCTTCCCCTTCTTAACCGCAGCGGCCAAGATCTGTGCCTCGGCATCATCTATCCTGCTCTCTACAGTCTGCCTCCCTTCTATAGCTCTGTGCTCCTTCGGTGGCGATCCGGCATAAACCGGTGTCCCCTCACCACCTGTGATCCTCTGTTGCTCTATCCACCCTTTCTCGTCTCTATAAGCCTCTAAAGCGGCCACTGCAGCCTCAGCTGCCGCCCAAGCCACCCGTACAGCCTTGACGTGCAAATCGTGTCTCCTGACGAAACGCATGGCTCGACTAGTCTCTCGTACCGCCAACTGTGTGCCCTTTTCTGTGAGGCTGTATTTGGCATCGATCGCAGCTAGGATCGAGACCAACTGGCGGAGGAGCTGATAGAGTTGAGTGGGGAGAGGGGAGCGTTTGAGAGATCGAGCGAGAGAGGCAGAGAGTAGGATCAGTCGGTCTTCTGCAGTTTCACCCTGCGCGTGAAGAGATTGCGGTGGAAGATGGCCGTATTGTGCTAAGTGTTGTTGTTGCTCCGGAGTCAAAGGGCCTGTGGTTGTGACAGAGGTCGAAGCGGGAGGGGATGGAGGGGCATCGTTGCGTGCTACAGCGCCAAGACTAGATGCCAAAGCAGAAGCAGCAGTGCTAGCGAAAGCAACGGCAAGCTCCCACTGCTTGTTGTTCTGATTGATGGAAGGGTTCCATGCCGTTCGAGGAGTTGCTGCTCCACTTCCTGGTTGAGAGGGCGATGGTCTCGGTGAAGCCGCGCCGGTACCTGGCATGCTCTGCAAGTCCTCGTCGTTGTCTAGATCCGTAATCCTAGGATCCTCCATGTCCTCCCCACTCTTCGCTGATCCACCTGACGCCTTCCTCGCTCCCACACCTCTTGGAGCAATCGCGGAAAGATTAGCACTCAGCGCACTCAACGCGCCCGCACCGATATGCAGACCAATATCCAACACCGAAGAACTAATCTTACCAGCCAGACTAGACGATCCTCGACTGGAAGCCTTGGCAGCAGCATGAGCTCTGGAAAAGTCTCCGGCGCCGACACCAAAGTAACCGCTAGAAGGGCCAGCCGTGTGATAATGATGATGAATCACATTGGCTGCTGTTGGTGATGCGGAATGCTGTTGTTGAAGTTGAAGCTTTTCACGTTCCAACTCGAGTTCACGTTTCATAGCTTCAGCCTTCTCCAATTCGGCTTTGGCGTCGAAGCCTAGTTTGGACATTCCTTCTTCCAAGCGTTGCTTGATGTCTTGTTTCTGCTTGCTGCTGAGTCCGGGCGCTTCTTTGTCCGAGATTGCGGAGATGAGGTAGCCGAGAGAGGAAATGTAGAGATCAAGCGAAAAGCCGAGATCGTCGTCATCCTCGTCATTGTCCTCTTCTTCTGAAGTCAAGCTGATGTCTGCTTCATTGCCACTCGCCCCAAATCGAGCAAGTTGACCATTGCCTTCGTTGCTACTGCGACTGGAAGACGACCAAGCACCTTGAAGAGCCGGTCGAGCTTTGGTTGCTGAAGCGGCCTTCTTGGCTCGCTTCTCCTCCCACAATCTCTCATCCTCCTCCGCTGCCTGTGCAGCTTCAACAGCCAGACTGACAGCTTTGTCCAAGCGGCGACGATCGAGCTTAACAGGACGCTTGACAGTGTCGGTACCATGGAGGACCACTGTCTTGGACTCGGCTCCAGTTGTGGTCGTAAGAGCCATACCGTCTCGTCGGCGCGGACTGTGGGGGCCGAGCGAGGAAGAATCGTCGTTCGAAGATGACGAAGAGGCTGAGCTGGAGTTTTGTGATGTCGGAGCGAAACGAGCAGGAACCCAAGCAGCCGCTAATCCACGAATCGAGTTGATGGAACGGGCATGGAAACCTGCTTGTCTATTTGTTGTCTTTTCCTCGCTTTCAAGGGCTTGATTGAGTTTGTCGGTGGCAGGGCGTCCAGTGGCAGCACTGAGGGAAGTGGTCCTGCCGTAGACACTGCCTGGATCGCTCGCTTCTTTGCTGGATCTTTTTGCTGTCGAAGCTGCGAAGGAGCGTGGCAAGGTCTGATAAGCCTGTGTTAACCTCGATGTCGATGCTTGTTGCGACTGTGGATCAGCCTTGATAGTAGCTTCCGAAGGAGGAGGTGGCGAGGGAGACTGCAGTGGAGCTTGATCCGGTGATGTCTTTGGCGTCGGAGCAGGAGAATATCGTACCGAAGTGTCAGGAGTATAAGCTGAAGATGAAGTGGTGCTAACAGATGGCTCGGGGCTGTAGACGAGTCTTGCAGCAGCAGCAGAGTCCGAGTCCCTTGCTGTACTGGCAGCGGAAGATGTTCTTGATCCTGACGATCGTCTGACAGGTTGTTCGAGGCCTAGATCTGTCGACATGGTCGGCGAAGTGGGCGAAGGAAAGGCAATGAACGACTGACTATTGGAAAGATCGCTATGACCAGCACGCTTAGGCTGACCTCGAAAGCGAACCTCCTCGCTCAAGTTGCGAGGAGAAGCTCTAGATTGCGCTTCAGTGGAGCGAGAGGCTCTTGCAGCCGAGGAAGCCGAGTTGAAACGTGGTTTGGCCGGGCTTGTCGAGTCGTCAGCCCACTCGGTCGGAGTCGGGTGAGAAATCATTAACTCTGCATCTGTGCTCAAACCTCCTGAGGTGGAGGAAGGGATGGTGGAGGAGCCTTGGCCGTTGTTATTGGATCCTCCGGTCAAGCCTCCTGCACTGGCTAGAAAGGAACCGAGCGAGTTGAGACTGGGTAGGAGCGAAGAGGTGCGTCGATGGTGGCCCTTTTTCGATGAGTTTGGCGGCGAGGTGGTGGTGGCATCCTCCTGAGTGATGGTGGGAGTATCGATGACATCCTTCGACGCCGTATCGGCGTTGGTGATGACGGACATGATGGGCAGTGCTGAGTCGAATACGAGATGTCGAGATGGCGAACTGCCTCAGCTAGAATGAGCCGATTGCTGTGCAGTTTAGCAGCGATAATGAATCGGAGCGTCCGAGCGGGGATGACAATGAGGCTTAGCGGGACAGCCGAATACTGTGGTGATCTTGAAGAGAGGTCGAGGTGATATCAGAGAGTATCGAGCTGAACTAGTTGATATTCGCCATTCTGTCCTCAACGATGAGTGCCGTATTGCTTTGTCAATTTGGTCGGATAGCTGCCGTTGGATGACTGAGACGCTCTCGGATGAGCCGATGGTGGAAATGCTGATGTCGGAAAAGGAGCGATTTGTCTTGAAGGATGTCAGTGTTGATGGTGTAGCAGATGATGGATTCACAACCTCATCTAGACCTCATCATACTCCACCAAGCAATCTCAAATTCAGTGGATACAGTAGCGGCTACGCTGTGTGAATCCGGCGAGAGAAGCGATCCACTCCGGCAATCAAAAACAGGTGCTGAGCTGCAGTGGAAAAACAATTCCAAGCAGCTCGCTTTCTTTGATTTTGCTTTCGGGACAGAGACAGAGAGACACGTTTTGCCTATCCGATGGTCAGCGCTGATAATGCATTATCTACACTTGCACTCGGCTGGCTCATCCATCTTCTGTATTTCACGAGTAAGTTGACAAACACAAAATCGCGGGAGCAGACATCAAAACTTTGGAGAGCTGGAACAGAATTTGGTGCGTGAATGCAACAGCAACAGCAACAGCGTGCCTGAGTCTGTCCCGACGCCATCTTTGTCCATCTACTGTACCCCGATTCGATTCTACAATCTTGCCCCTGTCTCTCGCCTTGTCTGCTACGGCTTGTCAATCGACATCGGAATGTAGACCAATACAGTTGCCGAATGTACACTCGAGTGCTTGATTGGTACCTACCCACCATCGATGACAGCTGTGGCTTGAACCCTTCGTGCTTTGAAGTGATGAGGAAGATCATGGCTGAGAGATGTGCAGGACCCTGCTTCCGCTGTTGCAGCCGCTTGTCAATGAAACAAAAAAATAATAAAAATAATAAAAATAATAAAAATTGTCTCACAAAAATGCGCTTTCACGTGGACAGCTTTCAGGCAGCTCTTCCTCGCGTCTTCGACTTCGGCTGAGGCGCTGACAGGCTCGTCATCGAGGCTCCAATCACTTCATTTCACACCTTCTCATGTACAGTAAGGGCGCTGCACCATGACCAAACACCGTGTGGCCGGCCATGGTCAGCTCCAAGCATCAGCGTGAACCAAAATGACATTGCAATGAGATCGGGTATATGATGCAGATGTTGTGTGTGTGTGTGTGTGCGCGCTCTACGACTCAACAGTTGGTACTCCAAGTCAGCAGTCGCCGCAAAAGAGGCTTCGAAGGCGACCCTTCATCCCCCGCCCTGCTGCTCGACCGCCGGCTAGATGTTCCTCCTCCGCCCTGTCGCGTGTTCGACCCTTGCGCCGAAGAGCTTCTGTCGTAGACGTTTGGTGAGGCCATGACCGAATCATTCGGGGCACCAGTATAACCTTGATACATGCTTACATGTCCAAACGACTCGGGTTCACTAGTGTGCACCCAGCCATCGTCTTCAAATTGGCTTCCAGCTACTTCTCCGCTTCCCTGACCATGGCGCGCTCCACTCCCGCGCTTGCCCATCAGCTTCCTCGAGCTCTGCTTCAGACGCACCTGCTTCTCTTTCAGCGTTGCCATCAAGCTGTTCTGCCTGCTGCCTCTGTTCTCGCTGCTTGAGTACCTCGGAGAGCCGCTAATGTCATGATTACCCCGACGTAGCGTTGAAGCGAGCGCCATAGCTGGCGGCATGCAAAGTGGTGTTCCTTGGTGGTCTTCCATTCCAAACAGCGGCATCGATCCTCCTCGAGTGTGAGCCATCGGGCTTGACGGCATGCTTCTCGCTCCGTCCGCCTTACGGTGGCCCGGGTCTGGGCTGCTAAGCTGCAAACCGCGCATCCCTTCCAATGGCCAACTGATGTTGAGACCTTCAGAACTTGGTGGGCAAAGTGTGCTTGATTGCCTATCGCCTCTCTCCATCTTCGCAGTCTTCTCAAGGCTAAGAGAACTGCTTGCCGTCGTCAGCGACGCATTCGTGCTAATCTGGTGCGATGCTTCCAAGCCCAGAAACATATGGCTGTGCCCTCTTGCCTCCATGAGAGGGGCAGTCCCAGGTCGAGCGTACGCTTTTTCTCGCAAAGAGCTGCTCGAAGTTGACGGACGTGATGCCGACGCCTGAGCCACACCGAGCGTCTCCGATCGTGATGGACGCAAGCCTCTGAACAACGACCCAGAGCTCTGAAGCGTCGCATTCGCCGTCGCGGGTCGAGCTGTACCGCCAAGCGTCGTCGAGCGTGGCTTTGGAGATCGACTTGGGCTGGGGCTGACCAGCTCAAATCCCTGTGGGATCGGATCGCCCGCCTCCAGGCCAGTAACGACGCTTGAATCGGAACGACGTGACGTAGCAGGCAAGAATACCGAATCAGCCGAGTCAGTCTCGAAGCGTACCTTCCGATCTCTATCAGGCGTCCTAACCAGGCAACTTCTGCTTGCGATCTCGCACGTGTGCTGAGGAGTGCTCACGCTCCAAGGTTCCTGCGACAAAGGTGGCGTTGCGTAGCTCGAAATCTCAAGCTCCGAACCTGCACTTTGAGGCGAAGCTGCAGCTTCATTTGCTGGCCCAAGAGAGTGAGGGTGCGGAGGTGAGTTACGAGAGCTGGTAGGACGCGAACCCCTCTGTGGGCTAGTGAGGGAGCACCTGTTCATGTTGCGTGCAGGCGATGGCATCGAAGCTTCTAGACTACGCAACAGGTCATCAGCAGTGGGTCTCAAATCTTGATGACGCAGTGAAGCCTTGAGCGCTGATCGCAAAGCCGACGAGCAGCCACCGGCCTGTGCAATCAAAGGCACCGGTTCGAGAGAGATGCGTACAATCAGCAGAGGCAGAAGTCGGCACCACTGGTGGAAGCGGGGAACGTCGTCTTCGCCAGCTGCCTTCTCGTACAGCGGATCGATCATCTCGTCACGGTGGCGAGAAAATGAAAAGTCGTACGGCGAGATGGTGCTGCTACTCGGTCGCTTATGCTCCTCTACCGTCTTGAGAAGAAGCGCCTGAACAGTGCAAGCCCAACTCCAGATATCGGCACGGATGCCCCATCCCCTTCTCAAGTCGCTCAAGCCAATCTGGTACATGGGCCATTGCTCTCGAGACAAGAAAGAAGGGTAGTCATACTCGTAGTCTTCGAGGACTGACCTGGCTCGGCCCGAGATGTCGACGTATCGTGTGGCTTGAAGAAGGATCTCAGGGGCCATGTAGTAGGGTGAGCCAGTAAGTGAGCCCAGTCCTTCACAGAGTTCGGGTGCTAGCCGTGTCGGAGCCCTACCGCGCTCTATGACTTGACGATCGAGGTCCTCGACAGCGCTGCGGTTGTTGCGTTCGCGGTTGGAGAGATGGACAAAACGACGGCTGGCACCGAGGTCGATGATTTTGACGACGCCGGTGCGTGGATCAAGCATGAGGTTGGATGGCTTGAGGTCACCATGTGTCACGTTGTGCTCGTGTAGGAACTGGGAGATGGATTAGATGGGAGGCAGTGCGATGGTCAGGCCTGTGATGCATTGGTATGTATGATGATGAGTTACACAGAGTGGAGAAGGTCATACTTACCTGCAAGCCCTGAATCACCTCGAAAGCAACTTTCTCAACCCGCTCGTGAGACCAAACCTTCTTGGACTTGGTCCAGCCCTGAGCTGTACGCTCAGCGTCGAGCTCGATGAGCTTCTCAAAGACAAGGAGTCTGGTGGGAGGTCCATCCTCTTCATCGATGGAACTGTCAAAGGCATCAAGAAGCGAGTCCCTGTTGTGTCCGGTAGGAGAAAGATTGGCCAGAAGCTTGACGAGGGGAGGATCGGAGCGATCCGATGCTTCAAGAGCGTCCTGGAGATACTGGAAGATGCGACCCTCGCCTCGGACGATTCGGACATGCGACTTGTCATCGTCTTGCATCTCGGCTTTTCTCGTTTTCTTGTCGACAAGACCGGTTTTCTGGAGCTCGTCAAAGGAGCCCGAGCAAGGGGTGCGACAGAGCTTGACCGCGACGAGCGAAGGTGCCTTGATAGGAGTGCTTGTTGCGGCCATGTTGTGGGCCTTGTCGGAGCGATAGTGCTGATCGTGGCTCTTTTGCGAGCCAGTCGGAGGGGAAGTTTGGAGAATGGACGCATGGCGACGGTTATTTGCAGAACGAAGCGAAATGGCGAGATCCATAGAGGAAGGAGGAGTGAAGGAAGTATCGATGGCGTAGCGATAGACGCAACCGAAGCCTCCTTTGCCCAGCACAGCGGCATCTGCATCGCTGCTGCGAGCCATGCGATTATAACGGACCAGCCGCTTTCCGCCCAGAGCAAATTCGATGATGGCAGGTGGGCCCTGCGAGGCACTTGACGAGGAGCCCGCTCCGGTCGCTTCACCCAATGTCGCTGGCATGACGACTTGTTCGCAGTTGATGTGGATAGGGTTGATCAAGAGTATGGGTGCCGATTCTGAAGAGACCCGCGTACAAGCAAAGAGGCTTTGAAACGACGACAAAGTATGGAAACTTGGTGCGAGAACTGGTGTGAGCGAATTAGGGAAGAAAGAGAAGAGAAATGCGCTGAAACACTGCTGGTAAGATGACTAGATATAGTCGAGACGGCTCGGTGGATGTTGTGCGGGTCTTGATGAAGCTGTTTGGATCCTCGGAAGGCGAGGCTGGCGGTGGGAATGGAAAGAGGGGCGCTGCTGGCAGGAACAGTTGATGAAGTCGTGGGTGTGGGACAGGTTGGAATGCCGTCAGTGGCCAAGAGGTAAGGGAAAGGAGAGGGTTCAATGATTGTTTCGGGCCTTGAGGTTATGAAGGCGAGCAAACACTGTGCTTGATACGCCGATTCCGAGGAGCCGCCAGCCGGTTTGCCAATATGCTGAAATGGCTATGGCACCCATTGGTGTAAGGAAGATCGAATGGAATGCTTGTAGCCGTTAATTGGCCATGATGAACAGAAGCGAGAGGTCGGTGCTGACAGACATTAATGTCCCTGATTTTGCAGAGGGGCAGGCGGCTTCGCAGGATAAGCGGATCTTATGCAGCCGGCAAGCGAGAAAAGTGGGATCCTAGTCCCAGCTGAGGAGAGTGAATGCAGCGGTCGAGCAGTGCTCGGAATGCTGTATGGTCAGCTCCGGTAACAAGGCGTGAGGGTAGGTGGGAAGTTGAAGGCTGAATGTGGGTGTTGTAATGAGACCAAGGCTGCTGCGAGCTGGTGAGAAGGACGGAAAGGGGTGTCGAGCGCTTTTGTGTGTGTGTGTGTGTGTGTGTAAGACGAGAGGTCCGATACAATTGCACAAAGCGGCATACGCCAATGAAGAGGCCATGCCAGAGATGACAATTTGTAACCGGCTCGGTTTAGCTGGCCAAATGAAGAGACTGCAGCCTTCTTTGCCAAAGAGTTCCAGTGTTCAGAAGTGTGTGTACGAGTGTGTGCTCTAATGAGCGATGAGCTAGACGGTGGCCAGCGTGGTCGTGAAAGAAGTAGGAAAGAAGCCTTGCATCGAGAGGAGCGTGTTCACAATACCAATCGCCGCCATTTGAGAAGCGAAGCGGCTAAGGGAGAGGGTCCGAGCGCAGAAGAGCAAGGTTGGCTTACATCGAACATCGAATAGTAGAGGTCGGTGAGGTCGAATGGCTAAGTGAGGCGGGCGTCTATTTGGTAGCATAAGAGCTTAAGAGAAGGTGTTCAATGAGGAACAGTGATGGTCTCCGTGGCGTGGTCTGAAGATGGAGACACAAGCAACAATATGAACGGCATACACAAGCTCGGCGACTACTCAAATGCTGAAGCTTTATCAAAAGGACACGAAGTTCAGCCTCTCATGCTCGGTGGCGGCGCTGTCAGGGTCTCATCACAATCGAACAGCCATGTACAAGCGGGAAGAAGCCATGGCTTTGACGCCTTCTACAGAACGAGTGGAATCAGAGGGGAACTGAGCCGAAAGAAGCGCAGATCAAGCAATGTGCCAGCTTCAATGCTTGACTGTAAATCGAACTGTGACTGAAGCAAGTTGAGGCGTCGAAAAGGATAAAGTGCAACGCTTACGCTCCGTCACATTAGACTCTGCCGTCGTTTCACGAAACCAGCAAGCCGCTTCTTCTTGAGGGTTCTCGCGCCTGTGCAGAACGGCTACAAGACTCCGGTTGTGCAGCTCTTCGCACGGTTCGCTGCATGTGCGCGCGTGGCTGGAGGAGAAGAAAGGCTTGTCTTTGCATCTCCGCACAATCAGCTTCGACACTTGCGATCGAAGAAGCATGTTCAAATGGCATGACAACCAATTGGCGGCTGTACTGTATGCGTCTGTCTGCATCAGACAGTCACAAGTTTTACACGGCACAAAGGGGAAAGCGTGTGACTTTTGACAGCTCTCGGAAGACACAGGCGAAATCGGAAAGCAACACCGAGACAAACACACATGCGCACACGCAAGTCACTTGACAAGCAGAGAGCGCGTGTGACTTTGCGGAGAGAGGCGTCCCAAGCTCTAAATTTTCAGCCCCGCTTGCAACTACTGTACAGTCTTCGAGCGTGAAACAATGTAAATAATAGCTCAATGCTCGGGACAGCCGATGCACACACACTCATCCGAAGCCAACACCACAATTGTCACCTCGAGCACTACTGCTCGATCGCTGCTCAGCCATAGCCAGTCGGAAGATCCGGATCGGCTTGCAAACAGGCAACAGTCTGGCCTGACGAACAGCAACGGAACGCGAATGGTGGAGCTCGCTATCGTGGAGACCATGCTTGCATTATAGCGAGGCGTGTGAGAATGCAAAGACCTTTTTCTAGTGACATGGTACGCACAAAAATGCGAGCAGTCGTGTAATACGGCAAGCAAACTGTCAATCGACTGTCATTGAACTGACACAAAGGTATGTACATGCAAAGCGATTGAGCGACAAAGCGCACTTCTTCGGCAGCCAAGTGTCGGAATCTTTATGAGATGGCTTTCTTGGCCTGCAAGGCACCTCCGCCACGTCCGCTCTTCTGACGGTGTGCAAGGACTACAAAGATGGAGCCGTCAAAGATACCGAGAATGTCATCCTTGCGCATATAACCTGTTGAAACAAAGCAGGTGTAAAGGTAGGGCCCAAGGGTCAGTCCTCGGCTCGTGTCTTGATCATCAGGCTGCCAAGCTACTTGAACTCACCATCAGCGGGCCAAAGAAGCATGTAGGTGCTGCCCCACTCAAACATGAAGGCGAACCATCCGAATGGATCCAACAGATCACGACGCTCGCGGATCATGGCCATGGCATCCGAGAAGGAGAGCGCATCCTTGTTGTGGCGAGTCGAGTAGTCCTCGAGAATGCTCTCAAACTGCATCTGACGGAACTGGCCGCGTCGGTCGTAAGACTCGGAGTCAGAGCCATGCTTGCATCGATGGATGTTGGCAACGTAGATGCGCATGAAAGGATCGGGCAGCCAGCCTGTCAGCTTTCTGTCGCTTTTTGGCAGTGTGGGATACGAAAAGGGTCCGTGGATGATGGCGACGGCCAGCAACGAGAAAATCAAGCCGAAGCCGAGCGAAAGGAAGGAAAAGTAGGTGTCGGTCGGCCAGATGACGCCGTCGCAGTCACCGTCAAAGAACGCGACGTGCTGTCATTGTCAATGAGCATGGTGAGGAGGACAAAGAGTCAGCAGGTCGTATTCTCATCGTCAACCAAGATTTCTAGCGGCACAGAGCGGCTGTCGTTGGTTGCATCTACTCACCCTCTGCATCGCAGTCAGACCCTTGGTGCGCTCAAGATAGTCTTGACGGTCGCCGTTGGGGTCTTTGTAAGTGTTCTGCGGGGTGTAAGGCACCTTGTAGCCTGCATCTCCGTACATGAGCTTGGTGTTGTCGAAGTAAGGGTCGACATCGACCTGACGAGAGGTCTCTCGCTTTCCGTTGATGAGCATTGTGGCTAGTGGTTGCCGTTGAAGAGCAAGCTGATCGTGGCCGCTTTGGAAGATGATCGTGATGGTCGAGGCTGGCTAAGTCGTTGGGCTACTTTGATTTTTATGAGGCAGTAATAAAATGGTGGCGACAGAATCAGGACGGATGATGGCCTGAAGAGAAGTAGCAACAACGGAAGGCCATCCCGTCATCCTTCTCAACGAAGCCAAGCGAGAGCAAGGGTTTACAGGAGCTCGTTAGCACACACCATTGGCTAGTCCGAAACATAGGAAAGGCCACAGAAAAGGGAGAGCTTCGTTCGCTATGTCAGCCAAGCTGAGTCTGCTTCTTCGATGTGACTGTCGGCGACGATCCGAATCTTCGGCTCGCTGACAAACTGCTATCTTCTGATTCACACGCCACAAGTTCTGCAGGTCGAGAACTCACAGGCTGGCAAACAAGGCCATCAAACTGAGCCTGACAACAAGTGCTAGCTCGCTGTGACGTTGTCGGCCGCTCGTGAGGAACTATGAAAGCGGTGTGCTTGGTGATCTTCGGAAATGCAAACGTGAATCATCATCTTTTGACACGTTCGAATTCGCTGACATTTCGCAAAAGTAACACACGCGCATGTATGAGCCTTCCGTCCGAAGGCGGAAGGAAGGATCGATCGACTGTGACTGCGAGCAACGCTCAGGAAGAAGCTGCAATCCGGTCTTCCGCACGCAAGCGATTGTGTCAAAACCAACACCTCTCCCTCTGCTCCGTTCCGCTGATCAAGGGTCCCGAGGGTCCCGATGACAGTCTGCCTTGCGGCTCGTCGAGCCAACCTGAAACGCACGCTCTCATTTTGTCACCACTCACGCCACGTCTCAAAACGGATCAAGTGGTAGTCGAGCGACGTTAGAAGCTCCGTTCCCATCTATCACGGGAGCCATCATCACAGGTGCGTTGCGAGACATGGGTTTCATGGAGCCAGACCCAACATCAGGAGAGGATGTACCTTGAAGATGCTTCTCAATTTCAACGGTGCATAAGAGCAAAAACATTGCGTCTACTAGGTCCAAGCATCCGATTAGGCGGAAGCCTTCTCATACTCGCTGAAGAGCTTCTCGAGCTGCTCCTCGTCGATCTTGTCGATCTTGGCCTTCTCAAGATCCAACTCGTCGGTGAGCTGAACAGAGTCACCAAGCAAAGTCTTGCAGACCTCGAGAAGGAGCTCCTTGACACCGTAGCTGAAGTAGCAAATAGGTAAACAGAAACGAGGCAAGGGCAGATGCCATCAAGAAGCGTTTGCAAACGTCAGCAAGCTCGTCGGCAACGACCGCCTTGGCATTCAGGATGTCATGTCGATGTACTCACTTGGCCTGCGCCGAGATCTCGCGATATGGGTGCTCCTTCTTGCGGGGGAACTCGATAGCTTCTGGCTTGAGCTCTCGACCCTGTTGGACAATGCAAAGACGTCAAAGGTAAGGAAGAGTTAGTACGATGTCTAGAGGTAATCCAAGATCACTGATCTGATTTCGTCGGCGAACCAGCTTCTGTCACGAGTCGAAAGTACTTACCTTGATGTCATCCGCCTTTGTACCAACAACAACGACAGGAAGAGGCTCACTGCCCTTGCGACCGTTGGCCTTGGCTAGGGCGTCGTACCACTCCTCCATGGCGTCATAGCTGCCCTGACTGGTCAGGTCGAAAAAGACGATGCCGGCATCAGCAGTGCGGAAAAAGCCATCGTCTGGCAAACCACCCTTGGCGTGGAGGTTGGTGTCAAAGAGGTTGAGGGTGACCTGACCAGCTGAGGTCTGGAGCTTGACGGGATACTGAGTAGTCTTGAGTGCCTTGATCTCCCTCTTCTCGGAGCTAGCCGACTTGATGCGGGTGGCGAACGAGGTCTTGCCAGAGCCGAACTGACCGGCCAGAACGACCTTGAACTCTTTACCGGATGCCATAGCCATGGTGGATAGTGCGAATGCTTGATATGAGCTTGGGGATAGAAAGGGTGGATGTTGCGGTTGAAAGACAAGATTGTACCATAAGTCTAATTGGAAGCTTCACAAGCTCTATTTGAGCAACTGCTCTGTGCGGTGTCCTTGGTCGTGCTACTGTACCTCTCCCTTCCCCTGCGTTCTTCTTGTGTCGTTAGGTGATTGGAGCAGCAGACACTCGGCAGCCGTCGACTTTTTGATTGCCGAGCACTATTTCTCCGAAACAGGCCACGTCGCACTCACCGCTCTCTCTCTCAAAACTGTAATCACACTCCAGGCGGGAATGCAATCTTCTAGGCAGCTCGCAGCAGTGTTGCTAAACTTAGAAACAGAGCCGCTGCCCCGGTTCTTCGACTACCCCACACAAACAAGCTTCTTATCCACCCTTCCTTGTTGAAAATCCGATTCCATGGGTAGCAGTCATGCTAGTGCTTGCTCTTTGTTAGTGTCTATCCGAATGCTTGGACAAGCTTGGCAATCCTATATGATTGCAAGTTCGAAAGCCGTCTCCGTGCTGCGACGGAATGCGCGTCGTTGCTTGCTTGTCGAAGGCAAGGTGACGTCAAAAGGCATCCAATCATACAGTATCGGGATCGACAGCCCCCGATGATGGCCGACGCGATTCAGGGTCCAGCTGTTCACATGCTTTGTCTGTCCATCTGATATCGGATTGGCCGCCGCTCGTTTTCGGAGCATCCCAAGACTGTTATTTGCAGGCAGCAATGTGGGACACACTCACTCATGAGAGCCTACTGCTCGAACGCGAGGCTCAATGTATGTGTCAGCCGGCCTCTTTACGATGGGATGACAGGGAAGCCATGAAGAATTTCGTGATTAGGTGACAGCGTGATGCCTTCGCTTTCCAGGGTCCGACTGTGTGAAAGGCTGCGCTAAACGAGACCTTGCAGCTCCATTCAATTGCACGGACCCTCACTGCTCCCCTCTTGAGTACAAGCACAACCATCACCATCAATCGCACGCTCCAACTTGTGCCCATCGTGGCTCATCGACACTTGCTCACAGGCTGAGCGAACGTCACTGCCGTCTATCTGCGGACATCCCCACGACTTTTCGCGAGCATCTTCTCGGTTGCTTGCCGAGCAAGTCTCGATCGGAGGTGCCGAAGTTGCTATCAACAACGGTGACGATCCAGCGTAACTTTTGCTCTGGTTTCGGCGTTGCCGACTCTGAGCTATAGTCAATCTTCTCACGCCCTCTCCAGGATTACATCGTCACCTGACCCTTTGCCATCAAGCGGAAAGGATCCGAAAGGGCGGAAAAAATTCAGCCATGTCGCTGAATCGTCTGCTGGTGACGCTCGTCCGTCATGGCGAGTCGCAGGACAATCAACAGGGCATCTGGGCTGGCTTCAGAGATACGCCACTCACCACCAATGGTATCAGCCAAGCTCGGTCACTAGGACAGTTCTTCGCCAATGTTCCGCTCACAGCCATCTACTGCAGTGACTTGAAGCGCGCAGCTATGACAGCAGACGAGATCCTGAAATCCAATCGATCCATCCCGCCACCACCGTTGGTTCAGTCCAAATCATTGCGAGAGATCAACTTTGGTCAAGCCGAGGGTCAAAGCTACGCTAGCGCCGAATGGATGCAAGGCTCCAGTGGCGACGATGCCCGCAACTTTCGCTTTCCGGAAGGAGAGTCGCTCGAAGAGGTCAATGCTAGGATAGCAAAGGCGGTTCGTCAATTTATCCTTCCACGAGTCGAGGCTTTGCGCAAGAAGCCGCCATCTCAAGTCGCAGCATTGGGTGATGTGGGTCACATTTGCATCGTCGCTCACGGTATTGCCATCGCAGAACTCTTGCGTGTCTTTATGGCGCTTCACGACGATTCACCTTCCAGTCCCTGGCCAGATCCAAAGATCAGCTACCAGCGAGTGCGGCTCGAGAATACAGGTTGGTCCCGCCTCGAGCTAGCTGTGCCCTATCAAGGAGACGAAGAGCATCCAAATAATCCAAGCATGGCCAACAACGCGATGCGATCTCAGTCCACGAATTCTACGCCTGCTGTCACTGTTCCGGCTGGAACGCAACCCGACTACACCGACTTTGGAGAAGTTCAGACTGATCTGGTCGAAGGCCCGACGGACGCTTTGACGCACCAGGACTCCTCGGTATCAGCAGCAAGATCTGGTGTTGCCAGCCGGTCTACGCCACTGCAACCCGAATCTAGCGCACGTCCGATCTATGTGCGGATCCTTTGCCAGAACCAGACCGACCATCTTCGCGGATTCAATCTGCAGCAATCATCCTCGACCTCCGCCGCCAAGGCTGTCGCTCATCTGGCGGGTGGCGGAGCATCCAAGACATCAACTGGCAATAGTCCTGCACCCGGCGCTGCCCTTCAGCATCAGAACAGCTCGAATGCTACTTCCTCGGCAACTGTTGGCTTACCGTCTTCAGCCACTCTAGCCTCGATCGCATCCAATGCTACTAGCTCCAATTCTCATACCAACACATCAATGACACCTTCCACGCCTGCTATTGGCCCGACTCTGGCCAACAATGGCGCAACGAAGAGCACCTCAACTACGCCTGCATCAGCCCGGAGTCTCGTAGCGTATGACTCTCGCATGATGGCTCGAGAGCTCGAACGGGCGGGCGCCGCTTCCATGCTGGCTGGATCCGAAGCTGCCACATCGAGTGGAGCAGGCGCGACTTACTATCCCTCTTCAACCTCTACTTCGACGCTAGCAGGAGAGAGGCAAGGATCCATAGCTGGCTTCAACAGCTCCACTGGCAGTGGTAGCACCAGCGGTCTCGATAGAAATGCTTTCACCACATCTCCTGCGGTTGGCACCACCCTTGGCTCAGCTCATACCACCAGTTCTCAGTCTGGTTCTTCCGCTGCTCCTGTATCTTCACTGTTCGGCACCTACCCTCCGTCGGCATCGACCGCCCTTCCCAATGCCACGTCTCCCAACCCTGCCGGCGTGAGCTTTCCAGTAGGTCCAGGCAGCTCGTCAGACACATGGCAGATGATCTGCATCCGTGTTCTTCCCCTCTTCAACGGAGAAGCGCTGCGTACGAGCATTGAAGAGCTCAACGAGATGGTCAGTCTCCATGTGCGCCAGACGCTCGAACGAAGCCAATCCCACGCTATCGAATCCCTTACGCTCGATCTCATCTCACTCACTTCGACGGGAACGTTGACGCTCAACTCTAAGCTACAAGGCCTCGATGACTCGCGTCTTCTGCTTCGTCTGGTAGAAGTTTGGACCTTCTTTCTCGGACAGGTCCTTCCGTACTGCGAAGGCTGCTTCCTGCCTCTCCAGACCGACCCAACGCTTCGCAGTCTCATTTCCTCATCGCTCTCGCACGGCGGTGGAGTAGGCGGCATTGGAGCCGGAGCAGGCGCGAACAGCGCCAATGCCGGTCTCTTCAGCAGCAGTGCTAATCTCTCGCAGTCCGGCGCCGCTCTGCTTCTTTCCGGAGCCGCCAATGCTGGACACGAACTACAACGCATCGATGTTCGCAAGATTCTGCTCATCGTCTTCAGAGATCAAGTGCTCATGCCCATCTATGAGCGGCTCTTCTACCTTTTTGCGCATTTGTCCGAGCTCGATCCCGCTTTCTCGGCCGCCGAAGATACGACTTCAACCAGTGGTGGCGGCGACGACGGCATCAAGCAAGTCTCTCTGCGCTTGCTCCAGATGATCAGTGTCCTCGCCAGCATCTTGAGCGATGACGATGCGCAGGACGCCATGGACAACCTGTTACGTGCGCTTCGACTGGGATCCAAGAGTGCTTCGGCAGCTCGCAGTCGAGGCGCTGGAGATGGGCTAGGCGCTCGCTCTACGTCGCCAACGCAAAGGAACAACCGAAGAGGTTGGATGGCACAAAAAGCTCGCAAGCATGGTGCAGCGCTGGGTCTCGACATGGACGCTAGCAAGGGACCATCGCCATTTGGGCCGAGCTCCACGCTAGGCAGTGTCAGTGGCATACTACCATCCACACAGTCTACCTCGGAAGGATTCGGCGGTGCACCGCAACGAGCCTATCTGACGCGACCAAGTCACTTGACAAACTTCAGGGACCCACTTGGGCCCCGCTTTGGCGCAGATATGACAGAGGACGAGTATCTTACCTCGCTGCGATCACCAGCAGGCTCGCCAGCCATCTCGACACCAGGCAACGCGGAAGCTCCTTCGACCCCAACAGTCGACCAGACGGAATCCTCGTCACTGGCAAAGGCTGCCACAGCAGGACCCCAATCCGAGGACGATCAGGCCGCCATGACGCCGATTGCAGGCCAAAGAGGAAGCCTTCCCTTCGGTCCGAACAAAGACAATGAGCCAGCGGCGCCTGCTGCAGCCCTCGCAGCCTGATACAGTACAGATTCTACAGTCACCACGATGTCTTTCCAGTATCATTCATCGCAGCCCAGTCTTACATGCAATGCGATGATCATACCAATCCATCACTGGACCAGATTGTTTGCGACCACAGTTCCGGCGAAAGTATTTGGGCGTGCCTGCGTCTTAGCCAGCCACTCCTATCGATCTCATAGGACAGCAGACACCCCGACGTCACTGGACAACTTCGCTACGTACAGAGACATGCATGCTCCGGTACCTCGTCAGCATCAGCCTGTTGATTGGCGGATGGTGTGATTCCACGAAGCTGGTTCATTCCGATTCCTTCGGCTTGACTCAGGTTTCCAAACTGCATCTCCGATCCAATCACCTATTCACTTAGGCAGATCCGATCTCAGCTACAGCCACGAATCGAATCTAGGTCTGTCCAGGCGCTTTTTTATTGCTACTTCACGGAATAGGAAACGTGTTAGAGATATCCGATGTTGCAACTCGCTCACGAACCGGACGACAGGATGAGACTCGGCGCAACAACAGCGCGGATGACGGTCCGCGCCTGCTCCATCCTTCTAGCTTCTTACTAAGTCGGTATTTGAACAGGTCTGGGCCCAATATGATGCACATACGATGCGCAAGATCCTCATGCGCTCCATCCATATCCAGACTGCCTCTGAGGATGGGTTGCGGGTGTAGCAGACCAACGGCTGGGTCCAACTCCGTCCGGTGTCTGCATGTCGGAGAGAACACGGAAGGAACCCAAGCAACACCCGTCTGAACGTTCGAAAGCACACCTGCAAGCATCTCGATTGCACATCCGTACGACTTGACCGGCCGAAGGAGTCTGGTTGCGCGTATCACGGAAGGCTTTGTTCTTCTGCTTGCGAGGAGACCGAAACGTAGCGAGCAACCACCGTTGCGCTGGCAATCCTTATGTTGAGCCCATTGCGCCTCAACGTTCTTATCTGGTACGAGCTCGGAGGGCCATATACGCTCGCTGAATACACCTCATTGACCCCTGCTCAGTCTTCGGAGTCCCGCACGAAGTATGCGATCCAATTGCTGCGTCCAATAGATTGTTTCACCAAAACTCTTTCGCGCGACACACTACAGTAGCTTGTCTTTCCAGATCGTCTAAGGTGAGCTGAAACCACACCCACATGTGTATTTGCCTTTCGAGAAAGACGAATACTCCTCGAGGGGAGGATATGAAGAACGATCAAATGCCTTACGCAGCCCAGCATCACTTTGTTGCTGCCATTGAAGAGGGAAAGCTGCTGTAGCTGGGACGAACTCCGACGACAGCTAGCAGTTCGGATTTGCGCTGTGAAGACGTGCCCCTCGCAGCCTTTTCCTTTTCCTTTTCCTTTTTTTTTTTTTTTTTTTTTTTTTTTCCCCACGATTCTCGGATTTATAAGGTAAATTCTTCAGACTCAGACAGACGCTGTCGGTCAATTTCGACACCGAGCGCACCGAGACCTTGGCGAAACGAACTCAGGCACAAGGCGAAGAGCGAAGGTCGTCAACACTGAAACGAAATGCGCGTGCGGATGCCACCATGACAATGACATTCGATTCGCACCACTTGGGTGGTACCAATCAGCGGTCTATATGCCTGTAAGCCCTGGCTAGCGAATGATCATATCCCGCGCTGCATCTGTACGAGGTCGGGCCTGCTCCGCACCGAGCCAGTCCCATCATTCATGCGTTACTGTTGCACGAACAGGCGGAAACGAGTACCAATCCCAATGTCTGAACGCGATTAGAGGGCGAGCAGGCATCCAACGACGTCCGCGTTTGACAATACTGTATGCAAAAACACCCTGTCCCTATCGTGATGACTCGTTGCTCCGCAGAGCCTGACGAAGCAGAGGCTGCAAGACGCATTCATCGTACAACAAAGCTACCGCTCGTCCAAAAGGAGGTTCGAGCTCAATGAGAATGGATGTCGGAACGGAAGCGGCAGTAGAATGGTAGACGTTGGGTGACTGTTGTTCAGTGATGGTGGCAGCGGATCCTGAATCTGAAATCATTCACATTGCAACATCTGTCTCGTTGCGATCTCGTCCCCGACGACCTACCCAGCCAGGCACAGGTCGCAGCTGCTTTACCTAACGTTGCAGCCCCTCGTCGCATGTTTGCTGGCATACAGTACTGTACGAGCATCCGACCTGACCTCATCTTTGGTCGTGTCAACAGCGGCAAAACAACAAGCGAGAAGAAGATGATGCCGGCAATTGGAATCTTCCCCTTTCTAGTTCCTCGCGTGAACATCGCGGATGTGCTGCAGCATTCACAGACTGTCGCATCGCTGTCTCACCGCCATCTTGAAGCTGGAAACGACTGTCGCAAAGGCACTAGGCGAAGCTGACAGCAGTTGATTCTATTGCAGCCACAACTAAAAATAATACTGGAACCACTCTCGTCGCCCCGACACCGATGCCGTTGCATGGAATTTGCCCTGAGCAATAACCCTAGACCCTCAGCCGACGCATTGTGTCGTGAGTTAGACAGCACTTCAGCCTAAGAAAATCCCTGCACTCGCTCGACATCAACACTGCACTGCCCTGCAACACAGCATCAGAAGTGGCCTGTCCCAAAAGTTCTAACACCTGGATTTGTCCGTCTCTGTGATGCTAGTTGGCTCACTACCTTGTGCAAGCAAAAGTGGCAATGCCCAACTCGCAGCTGTCAAAGAAGGTGGCTGATCTTAGGAAGAAGAACGCGAGATGCAGGCCATGTTTGCTTCCAGATCTCGGCAGCACAAACGGGCAGATGCAACGTGCTTTCATGCAGCTGCCTTGACAATGGGCCCCCTTGTACCAGCGCGATCTCACCTGCAGCCTGCAGCCTGCAAGAGAGCGCAGAGACGCTCGGTCGGCCAGCGTCGGCCCGTCGACACTGCCCTTACACTGGTACTTACACGACCGGCGTTTAAATTGTGCAGCCGTTCAAGGTTTCCAACACCCTGTCCAGCTCAAATGCTCGGATGCCACAGCTTCGACCTTCGCCGGACCGCCATCATCCGCATTATAACTTAGCAAGTCAGACCATCTATCGATGCTTTCGACAGAGCATGCACGTCCGTATCGCCGCCGTTCGTCTTTGTGTCATTACCAGACTCGATAGAGCTCGGAGACATCGATGTATTGCGGCTCGTCACAAGCAAGGTGCGACAAATAATGTACTGATGAGCAGCAGGGCAAAGCCTGTGCGAAAAAGAGTCAGTCGTGCACCAAGGTCGAACTCCGGAGTGTCGCGTGTCTTTCCAGCTCAATGCTAGCTACGGATCAGATGCTTGACACGTTGCCAATCTGTGTCCGCGTGATGGACGGCGCATCGGAATTGAGCGACCACTCTACTCGTCTTGCAAGTATAGCGAGCAAAGAGTCCAGCCCTTCTGTTTCGTCCGCGTTGTACTTTCATTATGTCCGATGATTGGCATTGTGCCACTTGCAACCACAAAACACTGTATATCGACCATTTCGGACTCCTACATCAGACTGCTCTACCAGCGCAAGCGTTCAAGTCCGAAGCTTACCAAAATGCAGGATCAAAATGGGCGCTCGGTTGTCCTTCGGTCGATTGATGTCGGCACAGGAACATACCTTGGTCTCTTGTTTGATGCACACAATAGTACCTGACCGGCGATGTTGCAGCCCCACCTCATCTTGCTCACCCTCGAGAATATACATACTTCATGACTCTCGGCTCGCAATACGAGCTTCAGACCACCAGCTGTGAGTCTACGTCAGAAACATGTCGAACTTCTTCGGCGGGTACCTCTCCGGTCATACTCTGCTGCAGCTTGCCTTCTTGGGTTTGCTTGACTTGGTGTTTGCAAGTCGTGTGAGCTCACATCCAGCTCAGCCATACATCTTGTTCATGGAAGCTCACAACTTGACTTGGAGTCAGTATCCAGAAAGGCGTCTGCGAGAAGCGCCTCGCGAGAGAGAAGTCATGTTTCATTACCCTTGAGCTAAGCAAAGCGAGTCCTGTCATCAGCCGAGTCAGGAATATGCACGATACGACCAAATTGTAGACGAGTGAGTGCCATTCAATGTTACCATCCAATGTTGCCCTGCAATGCGTTCCGGAGCGGACCGTAGCCGGCTGCCAGCAGCGTCATCAACAGCAAACAGCATACGGAAAGAACCGAAAATAGCAAATAATGCCCCGTCGCTCATGATTTTATATTTTCGTAAAACCAAGGCCATCAGCACTGCCCTCACCGACGAAGGCCGCATGACTTTGCTGTCTTGTCTTCATATTTCAAGGGGCCATCAATTGACAGCACAGCATAGCTTGAGGTTACAACAGTCGAAGAATGGTCTGTGGCAACGAGCGTCCAGGCGGCCAAAGACGCAAACAGGGAGCCAAGGCGGAGCCAACTCTGACAGGCAAGGTTTGACAGCTCTGCGAAATGCAGCAGCGCTCAGCCACTATCATGCGGGCTTCGGATTCTCCAACATTCGCAGCTACACTGCTACACCTGGGGCCTGTAGACAGCATAGTACTTCGTTCGGAACCCTCATGTCTTACTTTACTTTGCTTCACTTTACTCTCCACCATTGCGCAGTGCGAAAGAGAAACAATGATCTGCCCACTTTGAAAGCTGTGGTTCACCTTGATGTACCTTTACTTTCGCGGCTCCTACACAGCGGTTCAGACCCTTGTGTCTATGACTACTGCCGAATGACACCCATCTGTTCCAGCTCGCATCCGTCGGTGCGTTCGTGCATATTGAGTCCCGACCCTCATTCCTGCTTCCTGATTCCAGCTTCCCGCCTGCTCATCCGACTTGCTCGTAACGACGATTAGCACAGCGCACAGCGCATCTGGATGCATGGCTGTACTGGTCGTGCTCATCTCGGTTGCTGGGTCCATGTTTAAACTCACGGTGCAGCAAGAACCCGAAGCCCTTTGATCTCCGCTCCTTTCCGCAGACCCGGCATCGAAAATTTGGTTCCCATCTTTGTCTTCATCACTGTCCTCGATATTGCTGCCGTCTCTTTCGGTAGATCCTCTGCTGAGTTGCATGAATCGCATGAGGGATGACAAGACCCGTCAATTCTTCAATGAGCGTGAGCAAAGCAATGCACTCTCATTTGCCTCATCCCTCTGCTTCTACCTCATCTCACACCTTCCGAATGGAACGCATCGAAGCCATCGATCCTTGCCTCTGCCACCATCTCCGACCTTTCAGTCCTTCGTAGTCTGGAACTGTGTTCCAAAGCAATCTGTACTTCAGCTCGACACCCAGGAGATCAACATCAGAGCGGAGCTGCAGGGACCCGACACACACTCCATACACTTCCGAAACTATTCAAACTCTCTCGTTCCTGAGAATGTTCCTATCCGTTGCATGCTGACCGCGGCTCATGCAAGCCCCAGCTTTGCCACCTTGCGCATTGATCCTTGATCAGACGCCCTTTCTCAGAACGACCAGTCAAGCCTACACCCTCGTCCTCATCCCCTCAAAAGTAGCCAGCTTCTGGGATAGCATCAACTCGCTTCCTTTCTTTCTTCTGCAACCATCCTCTCCTCCGACACAATCGCAATTTCTCGCACATCACTCGACACCGCAAAGTCTTGCACGATAAGCCTCAGTCCTAAGCTTGGGCCCAAACAGCCTAGCCAATGTCAAGTCCTCGCAACTAGCTCGCAAGACTAGCTCTGTATCGACCCTGACAGCATCATCGCCAAAGTCTCTATCGTAGACGAAGGCTTCTGATACCATTCGCAACAGGCTCTGAAGCTTCACCCACAAACAACCTTCCATGGGAGTCTCGGCTTGTCCGTTATTGGTCATGAGCATGGACGATTTTGGCTTCTTCGCGGAAGCATCAGCTTCAGGTGCGCCTGCAGCTTCGTCCTACTCGAGCAGCTCCAGAGCAGCCACCCCTCAGCATCACAGCTCCAGCTATCATCATGACTACCAGCAATACGGACAGCAGTATCAGTCGCATAGCGACTATCATCGTCAACGCGGCTTCCACCCTCAGGCCCCGCAGCAGCAGCAGCAACAACACCTGCATCATCTCTCTGACCCGCAGGCAAGCAGCGGCATTGCAGCGTTCTCAGGACCACATGGAGTCAATATGGAGCCAAGCACCTCCAGTCCAGCCAAGCGTGGCTCCAACCTTGCCTGTCTCAAATGCAGAGCAATCAAAGTCAAGTGCTGGAAGAGTAACCCCAACGACCCTCGTTGCGCTCGTTGCAACCGACTCGATCTCTTTTGCGAGTTCCGAGAGCACCACCGCGGTAAGAAGCTCGAAAAAGTGATTGCGGATGAGAACCGCAACTTGATCCTCTCCCCAGAGATGCTGAGGCGAGCACGTCTCAATATGCTCCGATGCAGCAGCTATCCGCTCAATGTTGACTTGGCAGCCATGGTTCCAGCAGACAATGCCCAAGAAGCATCCTTCTTGGCCATGTCATCAGCTGCGACTTCTCAGTATGGTGCAGCTGGACTCGCTTCCACAAGCACGCCTAGCCCGCCCGGCATGGCCACCAGCGTCTACGACGACGTGATCCGTATGAACGGCTGCAGTTGGACAGACGCCTGCTACCTCTTCAGTCTCTTTTCCACACAGCTCAACCCGATCGTCGCGCTGTTGGAGCCTGGGCTCTATACTGTCCAGTACACTCGCGAGCAGTCGCCCATCCTCTTCTCCGTCATCCTTTCCATCTCCAGTCGCTTCTTCCGACCTGACTTGCAGATTCAATGTCAAGCGGCAGCAGCAGCAGTGCTCAAGTTTGCCTTGAGTCGTCAACTCTGCAGCATCGACCATATCCAGGCGCTCTTTGTGTCCGCCATCTGGTCTCCTTCCGGTGATGCATCCAGGGCAGAGATGCTCAGTGCAGCGATTGCATACGCCTACGAGCTTGGGTTGCCCTTCTGCTTTGAAGCAGGCGTTGCTGTCAGCTCGGCGACCAAGCCATATACCCCTACCATGCCAGCCCACCTCCTGCACGGCGGTCACCAGAGCACAATCCTGCGCATGCAGCAGCGAGCCTGGATCCAGCTATGCCTGATGGAGTTGAGCCAGCAGAGCGACTCGAGACCTTCGATGCAGAAGCGACCCGGACTCATCGCACAGAACGACTTTCCCAATGTCCGAGCATGGTACGAACTCAACAACTCGACCATGTCGGCCTACGATGCACGCCTCGCATACCAGCTCGACTTTGCTCTCTCGCAACGAAGCTTCAACAGGCTGTCTGCTTCAACAATCGGCGCAGAACTCAGCAGCATGATCGAGTCGCTGCAGCTGCAGGAGCGAGACTGCTTTGCAACTTGGTTCAACACTTACGGAGACGAGTATGTCGCACGCTATGGTATGGACCGATACAGCAATGCAGAGGCAGGCTATCTCTTATTGTTGTACCGTTTCGCACGGGCAGTGCAGCTTCACTCGACTGTTCTTCAGCAAGCACAAAGCTTTGACTTTTCCGCCAACTCGGTCTCTTCGCATCTCGAGCATCAGTGGTTCTCCACAGCGACCGACCTGGCGTTCAGAGTGCTGGATGCTTTCATCAGCAAAGTTTTAGACCAGGACGCCACAAGCTCGTCAATGCTTCGTCTGAGCCCGCAATATATGGCTTCTGGCTGCCTCTCGGCTGCACGTTGGCTTCTCTCAGCTGACTCCGCTTCGTTGCAAGGCCAAGCAAAAGCTTCCATCCGACACCATCCTTCCACTGTGCAACGAGCAAGAGAGCGTGTCAGCGATGTGATCCGACTGCTTGCTCAACCGCTGTTCTACCCGGATGGCAACCGTGTTCCAACGGCCAACGAGATCACGGGACAGCTTGATCAAACGCTTCGCTCCATGATGGGCGACGGGGCCATGCTCATTGGACCTACCTCCGGGACTAGCCCGAAGAGAGCGCGTGCACACGAACAGAGCGATGCACTTGCATACCAGCTCAGCTCGCAGGGTCAAGGTTGGGGTGATGGGCAAACCCGCAAGCAACGTCGTCGCACATCCAATGACTCGCTGATTCGTATCGAGCTAGACAGTGTCAACAGTCGCAGTGTTGGAGCAATGTCCGGATCAGCTGGTTCTGACCGCGGCGGATCCGAATGGTCTCCGCATCCCGCCGGAGAGAAGTGGAATGGCGGTGGAAGCAGTGGCTATGTCTCCGGCTCAGACGATATTACGAGTATCAGCATCGAAGCTTCTCTTGGCGAGCCTCACTGGCCACCTTCGCTGCTCAACATGACATCCACAAGCAGCGCGGCCAACGCAGATGGAGCAGCTACGTGGACCCCGACATCCGAAGGAGCGATGTCTAGTATGGCAATGGCTTCATCCATCTCTCCTCCGGCGTCGGCTTCTTCTGCCGTCTTTTCCGTCTCTGCATCTGCCTTACCCGATCATCTTGACTTGGGGCTGGCAAGCGTCGGTAACGGTTCATATGTCTATGGCAATGGAGTACAGCATTCTTCCCTCTCGATTCCTTCTCTGCCTCTGACAGCGGCTGCAGGATCAGTGTTGTCGGCTCATCCAGAGCAGACCTACAACCAAGCTCGCAGCTACGAGCGTCAGTATCCCTACTCGTCCGACAACAGCACAGCCGCTTCGCTGCAAGGCCTCTTCGCCACCGGCACCGGAGAAGTGTACCAACAAGCCCCGAGCTCTCAGCCTCTCGCACGCAACAACACTGCCACACAGCAGTCACGCAATGGCAACACAACCAGCGGCAACACTTTGACCATGTCTCAGTCCTTCACTTCGGACTCACTAACCACTTCAGCAGATTTGGATGCTTTGCTCACCGTTGGACTGTCTACGAGCTACGATGGCAGCTCGAGCTCTTTCCTCGATTCCCCACAGCAGCGACAGTAGAAATCGTGAAATTAAAAAGCATTGCATTTTTTTTTCAAACGGCTTCATTTGTGACTGTGCTTTGTTACTACCTAATTGATTGAGCTGAGAAGACGATCGCAGTGATCTCCGTAAGAAGATGGGATGGGCCCGTTGGAGGAAGGAGAATCTCCGCTCGACAACGGAGGATGTTCTTGAGTAGACGCAGAGCAAGGCACGAGCGGGATGCACAGCTGGACAGCAATTACCGAAAAAAGACGACTGCACATCGCTTCGTCTCAAATTCTTCCCGTCAGAATACGGAGGCTCGGCTCGACGTCGAATTTGGCGGCTCACACCACTCGTAGATACGCACACAGAAGATGAATAAAAGGAAGAAGCTCAATTGTCCGTGATCAAGAGGAGGTCGTTACAAAAGGTCGTGACAGGAAGAGAGGGTATATAAAGGGGATCGTTCTAGCTAAGTCCAGCAGCGTCAGTGATAACACTAAGACGGTGAGGGGTCATGTGAGGGTATTCCCAGAACATGGCGCCGCCCTTCCAGCCGTTCTGAACAGCGATGTTAAGGCATCCACCGAGGACCGAAGGTCGCATGAATCCATTGTCAGCATCGCCCTCAACAGCGGGCTTGCCGACGACGAGCTTGTCAAGAGGTACGCCAGCATACTTGTTGATCTCGAACAAGCTGGTCAAGGGGAAGTTGTCGCCTGCGTTCCAGATGAGCTCGTCGCACGTATTGTAATTCTGTTGATTGTAGAACTGTTTCGCCGACGTTTGAGTGGGTAGAAGGATAGCAAAAGTGAAGAGAGAAGGTCAGATTAGTCTGGGAATGCATGAAGAAGGGGCAAAAGATGGGGAATACCTGCCTGAACATTGTAGAAGTCAATAAGCGATCCTACTTCTTTATGGATAAGAGTGTAGCCTTGCGGATATTGTTTGCTGTTCCACCAAGGAGCCACCGGCGCATGTGTAATGATGTAGTCCGGGCTCGGAAGTTCCTGACGGAGACTTCGAGTAAGCTTGATGAGCCAGTCGGCCGATTTACCTTGAGCGAAGAGGTCCATCTCCTCATAGTCGACGTCGACACCGTCAAGACCGTGCTTCTTGACAAAGGCAGCAATGGTCTTACCGAGCTGGGTTGGGTCCTTACCCATGCTTTGAGGAGTGTCGGTTGCGCCAAAGACGGAAACCATGAGTTTCATTCCAGCGCCGGCGTAGCGAGACTTGAACCATTTCTTATCGCCATCGCTCTTGGCAGCCCACTTTGCGGCGTTGTCAGCGACACCAAACTTGACGGTCCAGAAGGCGAGGTTGAAGACGTTGAAGCCGGTGATGTTCCAGTAAGGGGGAGCACCGTATGACTGAGAAGCTACGTCTTGGTCACCGTAGAGAACGAAACGAGGAGCAGCGACGCTGTCAATGTCGGCAGTGGGGAAACCAGAGTCAAGGATCTTGACGCCTGGAGCCGACTTGATCACTTGGACGGGGTTGTGAGATTGTCCAAAGAGCGAAGTAAGGGTGGACCAAACACCGTGTGTGACGCGAGCGGGGATGCTGTCATCGTAGAATTCGGCAGAGGGGCCAGCGAGACCGTTGTAGCTGTTGTAGAGGCTCTGCTGGTGGGGGACTGCAGAGGCAGCAGGAAGGTTGGCGATGGCAGCAGCTGCAGCAGCGACAACAACGACGGGAGCAGAGGATCCAACGCGCATCGTGAGATCAGTGTATGCAATCTAGCTTAGGTCGATGTGTGAAAAGTGGGACGAAGGTTGAACCTGGGATGGAGTATATGCTGAGAATCGTTCTAGGGATGGGAAGGTATGCGTGGGCTTGGAAGAGGGAACAGATAGTGGAGTGGAGTGGAGTGGAGGGGGGAGGGGCAAGCTCGATGAGGAAAGAAAGAAGGACGGATGGTCGCCCAGGCTTCACCTCTTATACAAAGTGATGGGCATACGACCACCGCCGGAGCGAGCGGTAGCGAGGTTGTGTGAGAATCCAGTAGCTCGTGAATGGGATTCAGAGTGAACGCCTACAGCGGGTGAACATGAAACATCACGCTTGCCAGGGAGGAAAGGTCGGCTGCGTTCCAGGGATCTGGACCGAGGATTGCAAAGACGACCTTTGCACAACTCCACTGCGCATCTTGACAGGATAAGCGCGGCACGAGGCAGATCAGTGGACCACAGAGGGGCGGGCATTGTAGGTGGCTTGGGCAGGAAGAATGCATGGACAGACGCAGGAAACCGCGGTGTTGGGCGGGTAGAAGCTCTACGCGGAGTGTGAATGCTGTCAGGCTGTCACTGCACATTGTCCTTGTCGAATGCATGGCGGCAAAGATTGCCTTTGATAAGGCATCTCTTCCGCACCATCGCAATGCTGAACCGAATTGTCGAAGGATCGATCCTTCCCACGACTCCTTCCAGTCTGTATGGGAGCATAGATACGACGCTGCTCTAGCTAGCAACGTCTTCATGCTGTCTGGCACTTGTGACTGACAGAATGTTCCCTGAATCTCTTGTCACCAACGGTGACCAAATGGGCTCAAGCGTACATCGAGCGATCACGCAACGCATTGTAGTATTGAAGCGAAAGCATTGATCGGTTGTCCATGTGACTGCCGAGAACAAACTCTAGCTCTTGTATATGCTCGCGTGCGTCAGTACCGAACCAAGCGCTTGGCTGCGGCAACCATGCACGAGATGTTGAACAAGGCATTAGCTACACGGCGGTGTGACAGCACAAGACTGAAGCGGAGTGAACGCATGATTCTCGAAGCGATGGAAGTTGAACGCCAGCAACCTTTCAAAGCTCGTCGACAGCACGAGCTGCTGCGCTACAAAAGGAAGGTTGAATGCTTAGCGAGACACGGGTCCTGTTGAACAATGCAAGCGAGCGTGAAAAATTCGTGGCATCACAGCACTGTGGCACAATGTAGATCTCGACTCGACCTTGTGCACAGTCGGAGTTTCAATTCACAGCTCTCTTGCCAACGATCTTCTTGAGCTTTTCAGACAAGCTCGGACCACGTCGTTGCTCATCGCTGCTGCCAGACTGTCTATCGAGCCATACGTTGACTGCAGCATAAGCATGTAACCGAATTTGATTGGAGAGCAGAACCCCTATTTGAATGTGCAACACGGCTCGGCATGCTGTGCCGGCCACGATACGAGAAATGCTAACAGCGTGTCATCTTTTGCCGCTTGTCAACGTCACAAGCTGCAACCGCAGAATGCACACTTGCTTTCTTGCTCTCTGATGAACCAACTTGCCTCTTTGAGAAGACAAGCGACAAATGTAACTTCAAGCTGTCGATGTCGATGTCGATGTCATGGCGGCGATTTTCGCGTGCCTTTTTCGCGCTCCTGCCAAATTTGGATTGCCGCTTTGTGTTCAAGTAGTTTCTCACTTTTATCGGGAAGCAGCGTCGGCCCGATGGATCTTTGCCAACAGTCTTCGCACCGAATTGTTCGTCGCATATATATATGTGTGTGAGCCCCGGGCTCTCAAAGTAGGGGGGACCGGAGGTTCTGCTATAGCCAACCGGTCACTGGTCTACTGGGACATTGTAGGTGTCCCTATAGTCTGACGGGCCAGGGGAGCCCATGCGGTGTCGGGGCCCATACGGTGTAATGGTGCTGTCAGAGTGTGAGTGTGTTGCAGTTTGATGGTGTGCTTTGGGACTGTGCGTTACACGTGCACTGGGTCAATGCCACCGTCTGATGCGCAAAGTCCAATCGGTGCTGGCTCAGTTGTCATTTTGGAGCTCCTTTGCATCGCCTTCCGCCACAAGGCATTCTGCCTGGAGATGCACAAAGACGGTCGCATCCACGGATGGGGTGAGGGCAAGGACGGCGGGTCCTCTTGACAAAGATGTCTTCGAGTTGAATTGCGCCTTGAATCGTCTTGTCAGGGAAGGATCAAACTTGACTGTTGTCGATGATGTTTGTCCTGGAACCTCTTACAGCAAGCAAGTAGCAAGTCACGGCTAGTCAGCTGGAGGTTCAAGCTCAGACACACGCAGGTCGTGTGTGGATTCAGCAGCGTGGTGTCAGGGCTCCAGTGCCTATTGACGGTCATGCTGAAAGATCGCGTTTCAGTCGTTGTCGGACTACAGGGCTTTCAAGAAGCGTTGCAACAGGGAAAGTCTCAAGGAATAGAGGAAACAGCAGGCACAACGTCAGACTTCTCAACCGTAGGAGCGGATCTAGCAAAATTTGCAGCATCATACTAGCAATGCTGTTGATCTGTTCCATGACCTGAGAGCCTTGAGCGGGGTCTTGTCTGATTACAGCATTCTCAAGCTCTATTAGACTGACGCATTCGCGGAACCCTTCACGTCTGAGGTCCGGTCAGTCGTCGCAATCTTGCAAAGACCGCATCAGGGATTAAGATCTCCTTGCATCAGAACAGTCAGTCAAAGATGCGGGAACATTGCCGTCTTGTAATCGATATAGAGGTTCGTCATAGCGCCGTTCCGCATTGGAGCGGAATTGAGACGCTGAATCGAACGACCTGTCCGCAGGTCAGGACACCATCATCGATACAGGCTCGGTTGTGCGGGTTTTTGGAATTGTCGTCGAGGTACCATGCCGGTGGATCTGATGGTCACTCGACCAACCTAGATTGCTGCTACGCTGATATCGTACTGGACCTCTACAAACATCTGTACATGTGCAACGACGCAAAAAAATTGTTCGTGTCGGAGAGATTGAGGCTCTCGTTTGTGCCGTGTTCCCGAAAGATACTTCTCGCAAACCTCAAGCGGATCCTTGGTGCAAAAGTTGTCAATGACGCTGGCAACTGCAACGAGGATTGCGAGATCCACATCGTCTCCTCTTTGGCGAACGATATAGCCTCCGTTTCTGCTCGTAGACGGATCGTTCCCTTTTGTGACTCGCTACGGTCTCGCTGATTCGTCGTCGCGCCCTCATTCCGTACCGAGACGGAGCCGGAATCATGGTCTCTTCTCATCGCAGTTTTGTCTTCATCCTTTGGTTTCGAGCAGAACAAAAAAGAGCCCAAAAGCTGCTCTGCTCTTGTCGCAGCACCTTCATGAGACCTCGGCTTCTCTTGTCAGTGCTCGGTTTTCACGATCTTTGAGACGACGACATTTTAGACCGTTAAGCACAACGCCGGACGTTTACTCAGAAATCTCAATGACGGTCACACACAAAGACGAGGAGTGAATGAGATACAATTGCTGTAACGATGCTGCGGATGATTGCTGGATTTGCCGTCGCGGACACGATCACGATACAGGGAGCTCACTTGGCTCAGTACGACGAGAAGCAGGATAGTAGGTGGACCAAGCAAAAGTGTTACCTGATCGAAACGAACCTGGGTTGACGACGTGGCACCCTTCGTAGGTCAGCTCGTAACGGTCGTAGGCGTCGGCGAGCACGAGAGCAGTCGGCATCGGATAGAGGCTCAACGCATGATCATGGTCCCAAAGCACGGGCCTGATCCTCTGCGCCAACGGAACGAGGTGCGCCTGATCTAAGACCGTCGACACCAAGAACTTCTTCAAGTCGCGCTCCTCCTTCTCGCGCTCTTCCCTTTCCGGCTCTTGCGATTCATCCTTGATCCGCACCGTGTTGCGAAGGAATCGAGTCATGGTGTCATCGCGGTAGATGACGATCTGTTGGGAGAAGTACGATAGGCGGCATGGGTTGGATGCAAGATGAATGGTGGCGTGGAGTGGCTTGAGCTTGGAGAGGAGCGGCTGCACGATGAGCTGTGGGAGCGGCGGACGAGGGACGAGCGAGGTGGCGAAGGGGTCCTGCGGGCCGGGAACGAGGATGATGTGGCTTGTACGGACGATGGCAGGGAAGGAGGAGAGGGTCTCGCCCAGCGCAGCGAAGCCGGCTTTGTACTTGTCGACCACGTCCGCGGACGAGTACTGCTGACTTGCAAAGTTGCCGCAGAGCACCAGCGCGAATGGGATAAAGTCTGCGTCGACGTAGCCTTGCAACACGGTAGCAAACGCCGACATTGTCTTTGGATGGTCGAGATGGAGGTCGGAGAAGATGACAAAGCAGAGCTCGGAATGGTTGGCTTCATGGACCTGAAAAGCAGCCTCGTCTTTGACCGAGATGGCTCCTCGCCATGGTGCCGACGTCGCAGCTCGACTTGGCGCGGATGCTGATGCGATGACTGGAGGTTGCGGTGGTCCAAGAAAGTCGGTGTGCGCGTGGATGAGTCTGGCTTGTGCGCGTGTCTCGCTTGGTGGATGACCGATGGCAAAGACACGAATACGCTCGTCAACGGTGTACTCGCCTTCGACGAGGATGAGGCTGCCTTCTGTGAAGATACCTTCGCCTGGAATGGCGTTGTTGAGGTCAAGACCAACGATGCCATTGGCATCTTCGAGCTCGTATCTGCCATCGGAAGAGGTGCTGAGCATGCCAAAGAGCAAGAAGCGATGGCCTTGCCTGCCGAGCAGATTCTTTGTCGAGGTGAGCTTCATGAAGCCGTCCGCCGCGGTGTTGCGTGATGAAGATGATGTCGGAGCAGTTGGAATGGCAAGCGGCGGGCAGAAGTTCTCGTTCCTCGAGATGACACTTTTGAGGATATGGTATCGCTGTCGCGGGAACTTGGATCGTGCTGCTGCTGTCGGAAGGACGGTTGCTGGGATCGATGCTGGCTCGAAGACTTTGCGAATGGGATCAAAAGCGAGTTTAGGCTGGGTGAATGCGGAGTGAACGCCAAAGTAGTGATGTGGATCAGGCAATTCTCCGTCTGTGAGCTCATGTGGATGTCGGTGCACACCGTTGGCGGCTGTCGACGATGATGCAATAGCGCCTTGGCTTGTGTGTGCTGCTGAGTCGGATACGACGAGTCTGGAGTAGACCTTCTCGAGAGCTGCTGCTGTGACAACATCGGCTGGCCCGGCGTCTTCGTCATCGTCGACGTTGTGATTGCCGTTGCGAGTCACTCCTCGTGAAGTTGATGACTGTGGATCTAGGTCTGACTGCCCATCTACAATACCTTGAGCGAGCGCATCGATGGCTTCCTCCCATTCTAGTGGCTGATCCAAGAGGCCGTGCTCTGCTAGTGTCGAGGTGATGAAAGCGATTGCGGATGAATGGAGCTGCAGCGAGTGTTTGGTTGTGAAGGCTCGCAAGATGGTTCTGCGCAGCTCTGGCGGCGGTGCTACCGCAGCTCTTGCCATTGTGACTGTATATGGTGTTGGTGGACAGAACGTGAAGGGAGGGTTGCTAGAGCACTGTAGCTTGTCGCTGTTCTGTGCGAGAGCGAGGAGTGTTGGTCTTTCGCTTGACAGACATTTCGCAGCCACGACACGCGCGTCACTTCAATTTACGCGACTCGCAGGTTGAAAATCGCATCGGGCCCCGATGCTCACCGCCGCAATTACGCACTTCACCATGACGTGTGGAGGCCGAAACGGCCAACTCGATATAGACTGTCGAACGACACTCCTGTAGTAGCCGATGTTGAGCCCAACTTGCTCTGTGTGTTCTGCTGAGAAGAGAGAGAACAGAACGCTTCAAGATATGGAAAAGAAAAAGAAAGATCCAGTGAAGGCTCCTCCAAGTTAGTCCTTTCAAGCCTTCGTTCCGTACCGTCCCCTTCAGAACCGATGCCTTGCGACCTCCCAGACTTTGGAGTGGCATTATCTTTCTGTTAAGGCATACTTCGGTTGTCTATCAAGATGGCCGCAGCCTCTTCCGGCTCAGGCAACAAGGTCTCCGACCTGCCGAAGACGATGAAGGCGCTACGAATCGAAGAGTTCAGCGCCGATCCACCTTACGTGCTTCGTCATGACGTTCCCGTTCCAGACGTCGGTCCTAACGATGTGCTGATCCGCATTGCCACTGCAGGCTACTGTCACACCGATATGATGGTCGCTCGTGGCGAGTTTGCCGGCAAATCGCGCAACCCATTGCCATTGATTCCATCGCACGAACCGACAGGAGTGGTTGTCGCTCTCGGCGCTAATGATGCAACCAACGCTGTAGGCGGAAAGAGGAGCAATGACGGCAGTGACAAGAGTGTTCCTCTCAAGCAGGGCGATCGAGTAGGATGCATCACCTTCCGAGATTACTGCGGCAAGTGCAGCGAATGTCAACGAGGCACGCCCAAGTACTGCACAGATCAAGATATGGTCGGAGTCACGGCTGATGGAGCTTTCGCTGAGTACATGCGAGCCGACTATCGCTCTTGTGTAGTGCTGCCAGAGTCGCTCAACTTTGACTCTGCTGCTCCTCTCTTCTGTGCAGGTGCCACCATCTACACCGCCATTGTCAACTGTCAGCTCAAGCCAGGCCAGACGCTGGCTATCATTGGGGCAGGTGCGCTTGGACATCTCGGAGTGCAGCTTGCCAAGTGCTTGGGCTACAAAGTATGGCTCTTTGATGCTAGGGATGCCCCGCTCGAGATGTGCAAGTCTTTTCCGTATCCTCCAGACAAGACGGTCAACTCGGGCAAGATCGACGCACATGATGACGCCGCTGTCGAGAAGCTGGTCACGGAGGAGCTGGACGGCAACAGAGCCGATGCAACCATCATGGCTACTGATGTGATCCCTGCGTACGAGTTCGGTCTGGCCATCACAAAGAATCATGGCCTCTTCATGGTAGTCGGGCAGCCCAACGATCCGATCCCAATCTACTACAACCACCTTATCTTCAGAGACATCACTGTCAAGGGAAGCTTGCTTGGCGATCCAAAGACTACGCAGGAGATGTGCGAGCTCGTCGCAAAGCACAAGATCGAGGTCAAGACAATCGCTTATCCACTCGAAGACGTGGACAAGATGCGAGCTGATTACGCCAAACCAGAGAATCAAGGCAAGATGGTCATTTGTGTCAACGCCGATCTTTGATTCTGATGCCGTCACGGACGTTCAGGCTGTAGCAGTCTTTTGTATCAGTTTTTTGTACTGGTCCATTGTCAATCGTTGTTGCTTTCCTTCGACCGCGATAGCAGTCGCTGGCGGCTACCCTTTGTAAACGTGTATAGCCGCGATAGTCTCGAGAATCGGCCATGCGTGTGGTGCGTTGTGAAGGACACGCGAAGGTCGGAAAGCGTAGCCGATGTTTAGCCCTTCCGAGCTTCCTGTCCCTCCCTACATTCATGTCCATGCTCTTGTTGATGCGAATGAGCATACCGACCACAGCAACCTGATCCGCACGTTCCTATTTGTCAGTCGCGTGTCGATGAATCTCGCAACGAGTATCCTTCTTGGGCTGCAAGGTTGCTCTAGCTCAACGCGGATAGGTGAACGGAACAGGCCGTGCCGGATGCGAGCTTGGTTTACTTTTGTTGTTTCGCTTCGATTCACTCTTCGTGGCCGTTTTCGCGGACCTCATCAGAGGAAAAGCTACAGTCATGTTGTGAGCAGTCCATACCGCTGTATCTTGAGCCTAATGCTGCCCTGCGAGACTGAGAGACTAGCCGAGATCCTGGACTACGTTGTCAAGCGAAGCGATTGCCAACGCCCTGAACTTTGTCGAAAATCGTTTTACCGAAGCGAGAACGTGTAGCACTAAGAGACAGCTCACAGCTTGGCCTGCAGCTGATCTTTCGACGTCGCGGGTCTTCGGTGTGGTTGAGACTGGAGCATACGAGCTGGACCCTGATTGTCTTTTGCTGAGACCGTATTCTCCTTGGTCGTCCGTTCCTGCCATGACTCTTTAGCAGATTCTTCTGGCTGGAACTTCTGCCAGAGACACGTTCCATGGCAAGGTTCATACCCATCTCTGGACGGAACGGGGGTCCCGGAGGGTCCTTCTATTACGGGTACGTTCTATGGCTGAAGAACAGCAATCTGGCAGCTGTGCTTTCAGAGCATTCTTCGACTTGCGCGTCGAGTGAATGCTTTTTGAAGCCTTCTTGAGCCTGTCTCGACGCCGACTTGACTGTGGACGATGGAGGAGATGGATATAAGGTGCGCCTGTCCCGTTGAAGATAGCGAGCTGGTCCCGCACCATCGTACCGCAAAACCCTTCTTCGTCTCAAGCCTAGCCTCCTCCTCCTCCGCCTTCTCAGTCGCTTCGACATCCTTACTATCGCCGTCAACGTTGAGAAATGATGCGCTTCTCGTGGATTCTCGCTGGAGTGGCGCTTCTGGGCGTTGCTAGTGGTGCTCAGGCAGCAACGTTGACGTGGGACTGCACTCGTGTGCCCAACATCTGTTCCAATGATTGCTACGCCATCCAGTGTGCTGGCAAGCCCACCACACTCCACCGTGACTCGGCCAACGCTTCGATCAACCGTGCCAATACTGCTTGCAGATCGCCCAACCGCTGCGCCAACAACCCTTCTGACTCCAACTCTTGCGGTGAGTTTGCGTCTCTGGCTGCGTGATGATCGAGCTGGATGTGATTGCTGACTGTTGCGAAGTGTGACTGTGTGATATAGACGAATTTCCTTATGCTTCTTCTCAGGAAGGCGGTGCTGGCAGTATCACCCGCTGTGTTCCCAGCACAGAGAACTCTCGTCAAGGAGGAACGCTGAGCAGTTTCTATACCAACAACGGAATCACCGACGGCGATGCTTATAATGTCGCTTTCGCTTCCACTTCAGGATTGCAATACTGCTCTGGTTCTTGCACCAACACTGGCAACGAAGTCATCCGACGCAATCTCGCTATCGGAACTCAGCATACTGCTCGTCACTTCCTCACCAACGAAGGCCATCAGCTCACCAGTAAGTCACAGAGGGCGTGGGAAAGTTTCGATCGGATGTACCGACTTGCTGACTCTTGTCTTCGGATGTGTGACGTCTTTCTACAGTGTTCGAACGAGTCGACAGTCCTGGTTCGCTTGACAGTCTCATCGGTACTCAAACATGGCTTGCTCACGAAGAGCGCAACGTTACCATTGTCAGCGCTGTCTAATCTGCTCAGTAGACCATCATCTCTTCTTTCCTCCATCTTCCTCTGTCACGGTCATCGCCTCTCCCTGTCTTTACCATACATCACTGCTCCCGTCCGAAATGCTCAACTCTATTGCACTCTTGATCATCCCCGGGAACGTCGCTCACGAATCGAAGCACAGCCATGCGCACACAAGAAAGAGAGAGTGTATGATAGAGAAGGGGTATGCTGATTCATGAAAAAGCATGATAAGAAATATGGCTAGCTGCTTGGCACAGCTGCAAACGTACAAATGAAGAAAGAAAAGGATACAAGATGCCCATAACGAATCCTTTTGCGAAGAATAGTTTACCAGGGAGGGAGACCGACTTCAGTACCCTTGTAGCTACCGGCAACCTCGAGGATGGTAAGGATAGCGTTGAACACACCAGCCATACCCTCACCAGCGATAAGACCAGCAGCGATGGCGAACGCGAGCAGGTCGAAAGACTGGGGCCTCTTCTTCTTCCAGAAGAGCGAGAAGGTGGCACCCATGCACATGGCAATAGGGTAGTAGGTCTGGGGAACAACGAATCCAAGACCGACGGCGTTCCAGTTAGGAACGTAGACGTGGTACTTGGCAGGGATGATGGTGTACTTGGCAACAACAGTGAGCACCGAAATGATGGCGAAACCGATGGCAGTCATACCAGACGACAAGCTGACGGGAAGCTTGGGCGAGATGACGGCGACGGCGACGGCCTTCCAGGCAGACACAGCGGGAGCAGCGAAGGGGCACTCCTCGGCGGAAGCGTCGGTGATGCATGGGTAAGCCTTGGTGAAGAGCACGAAGAGACCAGTCGAGACAAAGATCGACCAGAACGAACCGAAGATCTGAGCATAGAACTGGTTGCGGGGCTTGGCACGCAGAAGGTGACCAGTCTTGAGATCACCGACCATGTCGACGGCGTGCGAAGCAGCCGAAGAGGCGATCGAACCAGCAATCAAGTTCTCGAGCAGACCAGCGGGACCAGTCTTGCCCTGACCACGGAGAGCACCGCCGACGATGAGCTGCGAAGCCTTGGCAAGGGTACCGACGGGGTTAGTGTCGGTGGCACCGGAAGCCTGGACACCAACGAACGAGAAGATAAAGGCGAGGATGACGGCAAGGATGACGTTGCCGAGGTTCATGTGGAACTGGAGAGTGCAGACGAGGCAAGTGAAGACAATCGAAAGGAAGAGACCACCAGTCCAAGCCCAGATGGGAACCTGGTCCTGCTTCTCAACGGGATCGGGGATAGCTTCATCGTAAGCGGGAGCCTCCTTGCGAGCGATCTTGCAGTAGAGCTCCATGACACCGGCGCGGACACCACGGTAGATGGTGGGACCGTTCATACCAATCTCGGCGAACGAGTAGGCAAGCATCATAAGAACACCGGGCCAGAGACCCCAGTATCGTGGCGAGGCGGCGTTGAGGGGCTGCTTGCTAGGGTTGAAGCTCATCGAGGTGTACGACCATCGCAAAGGCTCAGGAGGGTCTGCGGACATACCAACGTGACGGCCACTAGCCTGACCAGTGGCAATGATGGCGGGGCCAATCATGGCCCACATGAGGAACGAACCACCGAGGAAAGAGTAAGAAGCGTTCATACCGGAGAGCATACCAGCACCAAGGAAGGCAGGGGTCCACTCAATGATCCAGCCCCAGTTGTCGACAACGAGAGCCTTCTTCCAGCCCCACTTGTAGAACCAGTAGAAGACGTGCCAGTCCATGAGGATACCGGCAGCGTACTGGTTGACAACGACAAAGGTGAAGGCGGCGGCGAAGGAGTACAAAAGAGCACGCGACTGCTTCTTGGCAGTGATCTCTCCTCCGGGAGCGTGGAGCGATCGCACAGTGAAGGCGGTGGCGGTGGGCGAAGGGAAGATGAGCTTCTGCTTGAGAATGTAGAACTTGCGGAGGGGGATGGCGAAGAAGACTCCGTAGTAGGCAGAGACAGCCGAGAAGGTGATGAGACGGCCAAAGTCCTTGAGAGGGTCGTGGAGGAGGTCGAGCTGGTACATGGCGGGAACGGCGGCGACGAACATGCCGGTAAGCGAACCAGCAGCGGTGGCGGCGGTCTGGACAGTGCAGTTCTCACGGGGGCCGAAGAAGCCACCACCGAGCTTCTCGGGGAGCGCCTTCTGCATGATCTTGATGATCGAGTAACCGAGAATGGCACCGAAGAGCGAGGCACCGAAGGTGAAACCGGTCTTGAGACCAAGGTAGACGTTGGAGGCGGCAATGACACATCCGAGGATGGTACCAACGAAGAGGGCACGGATAGTGAGCTGGGAGGTCTCCTCAGGGAAGAAGTGAAGAGCAAACTGCTCGCCAGAGTGAAGATCCTCGGGGACATAGTCCTCGTCACCGGCGACGGCCTTCTTCTCCGAGTCGTAGTAGCCGGTCACGGGGAGCTGGCTGTTGAGAGCATCCTGCGAAGAGACGGGCGACTTCTTCTCGTCGTCAATGGGGGAGTGAGCCTGAAGACCGTGCTCCTCACGGTAGTGGGGAGCGTGAGTCTCAGAGATCTCGTTGGCCTCGTTGTGCATCTGGCCCCAGGTGGGTGTGGGAGCAGCCATGGTGAAGAAAGGGGGTCCTCGGGAGCACGACCGCAATGGTGAGCTCGATGTAGTGGCGAGGAGAAGGGGGGAAGGAAACGCTTGAGGGTGAAGAGAAGTAGGTGGGATGAAAGGAGGGGAGGGGGGTATTAATATGATTGACTCGACGAAGAGATCGAGCAAGATACACGCGGCAACCAGCTCTAGACCGGATAGCCTAGGTCCGAGTCAGCGTTGTGCGATTGGACGGTATCAACGCCAAGAGAGATGAAGAGTCACTAGCGTCGGACCAATAAGAAGTCGAGGGCACAAGCGAGTCGCGCGGGAGAAGCACAGAGATCAAGTGGCGAATGCAGGGACGGAGCGGATTTGAGCGAGGCTCGAGCTAGAGACGAGCTTGGATTGGACAGAGATGGTCTCATGAGCAGTGCGGATGTCGACGGTGCGGGCACGCAAAGCCTTGCAACAGGGCGAGCGCTCGGCTGACAGAGTAGCGACATGGGTCTCGTGGCGAAAGCAAGAAACAGGCTTATCAGAGCTCAAACCCGGTTGCAGGATCGCGGGGGCATATCACAGGTTACAGGCGAAGACGAGTTGCGATTGGCTCTTGGACAACGGACGGAAGAGGGGGAGGAAGCGAAATCAAATCGAAACCAAACCATATGGATTCAGGGACGGACATGCGAACAATCCTATCAGTGCAAGTCAGCTGCACAGTAGAGCGTCGTACCATTGACAAGAAAAAGTGGAAGGGGCGAGAGGGAAGGGGATGAAACACCGGGCATGGTAGAAGCGGCAGCAACGCGGTACTGTATGGGTGCCAAGCTTCCGACGCTTCAGGTGCTGTTCACCTTGCAGTTGCAGGAAAGGAGCCAGAAGCTGGAGCTGGAGCAGCCTCCTCCGTTCCGCAGCCTGGGAGGACAGTGGCAAACAGAAGCTCGACGAGGTCTCAGGCCTGTTGCAGCATCTCTGAGACTCAATTGACCGATTCTGTGTTGCCAAGCTGTCACACGAAGCATATCGAGCTCACGAAAACACACGAACAGAGGCCCAGAAATTTTTCTCTGCTTTCAGCAAATTTTCCCGTATAACTTCAATCGCCGTCGGTTTCTCGGGTTTTCTTTTCCAAGTCGTCGTTCGCTGTCTCCTCTTCTTGTTCTGCTTTTCGACAGAGCCTTGCTCGCTCGGTATCTTTGACTCAGTCTCAGCCCGGTGAGTCTGTGTGTGTCCGCCGGGAGCAAGGTCGTCCGACGTGGTGTGCCAACTTGGTTATCTTTCTCTTGGGTTGGCATGTGGCGATCAAAGCCTGCACACACGGGGAGCTTGACTCGGTTCCATCTCCGTTGCTAAGAAAGCCAGACGAAGTAAACTGAGTAGAAGTGAGCGCTGAGATAGTCGCCCGGCAGATTGGATAGAAACCGCTTGCAGGCGGAGCAATACGAAGTCAATCCCAGTTGACCGAAACAAACCTCGAGGATCAAACTGGCAACGGAGTCGCGAGACAGGCACGAAGCAGCTCAAAGGGTAAAGCATCGGGCAACATGTAAGCGGATGCTCAGCATGACCATCTTTTCTCCGAACAACGAGCAACCACTTTATCGCGCTCTCCTCTGGCCTAGAGACTGCAGCTACTTTGACAATGGTGTGTGAGGCTAGCGATAGCGGATAAGGCAGGGAAGCGATGGGCAAGCACTCTCTTGATGCATGAATTTCCCACCATAAGCTGAGGTTAGAGGCACGCCAACTCTTTCCCTCTCTAATGTAGTTAGCGGACAAGCTAAGCGAGATGACCTGATCGCAATCGCAAGTGCGGGGTACATCAGCAGGAACAGCAGCAGCAGCAGCAGCATTGCGCCATTCCGCTCTCAATCCCGTGGGCGGTTCCTTTCGAAACCAACAGGTTCCAACATGCACCGGCAATCTCGGAAGCGCAGCGTTCAGATGACCCTCTCAATTGGCGAGTTCGTCGTGGCGTATCGAGTGGCCGTAGACAAAGTGGACATGGCGTCGATGGCGTGGAAATCACTCATGGTGATGGTATCGCGACGTTCTAGTTAGATCAGGGCGATGAGGGTATCAGACATCTCATGCTTCTTTGTGTTCCTGCATGTTGTTCAAGGTTGACCGAATTCAGAGCAATACTAACATGTGGTTGATCGGACGACTTAGGAACTAAGCACGACACACAATCAGTCAATGGTGGGAGAGAGAGAGACGATGACCGCGCTGGATTCGGAGGACCGCCTTCCGCACTGGCAGAAGAACATGGGTCTTGCATCATCTCTCTCTTGATGAACTTGCAGATAAGTTGCAGCGACGGTCCAGAGCGGTCTCTGAAATTATGCACTGACTCTCTCTTTTCCTCGAAGAAAAGGAAAAAAATCGGAAACTTTTTGCCAAGAAAACTTTTTCTTTTCATGCACACCAAAACCAAGCAAAATCTCCCGATAACTTCTGCTCCTCTCGTGCCTCTTCCATCCTCCCTCCCATCGCCCTCTACGACAGAGAAAGCAAGGGGGAAAAGAAGGCGACGAATTCAAACTCAACCATCGGCTGGATCTCTGCCGAAGGCACCCTCCCTTCATTCCATCTTCTGGCAGCTTAACCCCGCCCGCTTTGGTTTTGCAGGCAGAAGATCAAAACGATGCAAAGTTTTGCTCTTTCCAGGGAGGAACAGCCAACTACACGCACAACCGCGATATCTCGGTTGCATCCGAGCGCTCGTCTTGTTGAAAGTTTGCCTAGCAACGATACTTGGAACACGCTTATCGAGATGGCAACAAGCGAGATGATAAAACCGGCGACAAGGCCGATGGGGGGCGAATCCATCTCGCCTAAACGCCAGGAAGAGACAGGCGATCCATTCTTCAGCCTCAAAACCTCGCCTGCGAAAAAGGCGAGGAAAGCAGACACAGGCGAGATGCCAGTGCATTCTATCGCGGTCGCGGAGAATACCGTGCATGGCAACTACGGAAGCCTCTGTTCCGTATACACTTTTCCCAGCTTGACCGAATTTCGACCTTAGTTGGCGCAACCGAGTTTCTTGGCACATTCCGCTGTGTATTGTGGACTACAAAGCTTGTATTGGTGCTTTATATTCGGTGGAAGAAAATGGGCTGTCGTTTACCGCCATAATCATGCGGTGGTTGCTCTCAGGCTTCGGGAATCCTTGCTCCGTTACTGTCCCGGTGTGGATTGTGGATCGGGTTACCTGAGAGAGCACAGCAAGGGGTGAACGAGGTGAAGAGGTCGGATGCTCGGATTGGTTCGAAATCTAGACAGCAATCCTGACAGTCGCCTCAACCATCCCATCCAAATCGGGCGTCTTTGGCGTTGCTGCCTCCAAGCAAGGGGTATGTATGGTCAGATCGGGCATAGTTGACTAGCCGGTAGCAGGTTGCCCCGAGATGTCTGTACCACACCGTGTTGCTGAGCGCTCCATGAGCTGACAGACAGACATGAGGTTCTGTATTTACCGCAGCTGACAGCTTTCAGACGACAGCGATAGCACCGACACCGCATGACAGTTAGAAACCCGTTGAAACCGACGAATCCGAAGCACACATCTTGCCGTGCATCACAAGATACATCACTTGCTACAGTACTGCTCGGATCACACTCATCCATTCCCGAGTCGTTTTTTGTTTCTCGACCCAGCTTTTCATTCCATCTATCGAGGCAGGATGAACGTCTTATCTGTCCCATGCTGATTAGCGCGGTAGTATGTTTCAATCCTTTCCACCCCGTACGAAATGCGGGGAAGATAAGCAGCACACCCACAATGCCAAGAAACCGGAAAAGCCTTTTCCTTCTCCCACCCAGCACACCACTGTCAAGCTCATCCCGTGATATCATCTCCCTCAGATATCTGTCGGAAAAGCTAGGTCCGTGATAAAGACTGTCGCACAAGAAAACAGCTGGGTCGGATTGCGGATAAGACAAAGACCGGCTAAAACGGACCTCAGCTTGCTGGGCGGAAAAGAAGACAAATGCAGCCGCAACTTCCGATGGTAACATTGCTTGCTCGGTGCGACAGAAGCTTTCGATGATAACATAGAGCCGATCCAACCCTCATCATTCCCGATCTTCCTCTCCGGTGTCGGCTTGAGTTGCCAACCTCCATCATCCTTCACAATCGCAACCCAGTCACTTCGAGATGATCAAATAAAGAAACAAGACTGGTATTGAAAAGAAGAGTAACCGTACAACCATGACAAGAATACAAAAAAGGTATATCGAACCCCACCACTCTGCGTGTGCTAGTAGAAAGCAACAACAAAATCCCCACTCCCGATCAAATCAGTCCAAAAGCAAGGAACACCTGTAATGTCCGTCCTCCTCCAAACCTCCCTTATCACCTTCCTGCCTTCGGCGGGCGCTGCTTCTTCGTACCCTACGATCTGCATTGCTGTTTCGCAGATCCTCCTATCCTCCTCCTCCACCGCCACTGAACTCGCCACAAACATGGGCAGGTTAAAGTTACTACACCCTACACTCCTGCAGTACTGCTCCCCTGCAGTGGTCCACAGTTCGAGCATGCCACGGAGAAGCTCTCGTATGACAGGATGCAGCGCTCCAACGCGATAGATAAAAGTATGGATGAGAATGATGCATGCGCTTTTCGTCATCATGGCACAGATTGCCGAGCCAGTGGCGAGCGAGCCTTCGATCTTGCAATTCTCGATGCGATTTTGAATGCGTTTCGCTCGTTCGTGCACCCATTGTGGCACGGGCGAACCTGGCGCGCGTCGAGCAGTAGCACTAAAGTCACCTCCGTCAAAGTCGTATCGCAACCTTGCAATGTCGGAAAGTGCGGTCAGCGACGCATCGTGCAGACTAAACGTGAGATCTGCCTGACTCTCTCCCGGACTAGCTCCGCTCAGCACATGGCTATCACCAGCAAACGTCGACAAGGCCAGCTGCAAATGCGGCCTAGTCCCACAAGCAATTGCAGTGCTGACGTCGGACCAAACATACGTCCTGAAACCCAACTGCTCATGACTAACCAGTTTCGAAAGATTCACTGGCGGAAAGCTACCCAACAGAATATCGATGAGATTCCTCATCCTAGCCGCTTCCTCAAAGTAACTCTCCATTCCTTCCTCTGCAAAAGCGTAGATGGCGATATTCATCGCGGCCAACAGCAGTGGGTTGACATTCCTCAGCTCTGCCAGGAAACCCTTTTCGGTGAAACTGACACCCAGAGCACGCGTAGTCTTGGCTCGATAGTCAGAGACCGCTTGTTCCAACGACCGTACCGCAAGATGTTTAAGCGTCTGCGCTTGACCCACGAGCAGATCGTCTAGAGTGGCATGGGTTGACGAGGCACGTTTCAGACGTTCTGCATTAGCGGGAGACAGAGCCGAGATACCTGATTGCGATTCGGAAAGACTGGCCGCGGGAGAAGTAGACCAGATAGTATCCGGGGTGGTGGGAAAAGGAAAGCTGAGGTTGGCTTTTACGCAGTCTGCAATCGAAGTCCTATCCGCTCTAAGCGTATTTGCCCACTGATGAATAGCTACCACATCCTTGGGCCAAGTGAGCCTCGCACCGCCCACATAGCCAGCCGTAACAGCCGCAATGGATAGACGCAATGACGGATGTCTATCGACTTGATCCAAAAGATAAGGCACGAGCTGGCGAAACAACGTGGAAGCTTCGAGTCCACGCACGTCGCATCCCTGAGTCCAGCAGGTGATCAGAGTGCTGTAGTATCCGATGAGACTCTCCATTACAAGGCGTGACTTTGCGTTGGCTTGATGCGAGGCGTGGTTACCATCTCCTTCCCCGTGAGGCGCAGGCGAATGGTGTCGAGAAGCCATAGGAGTGGAAAGACTTGGCATGGGTTGCACCTGGACCAAGTCTGCGTCGAGTGCAGCTAGCTGTGCTGGATCCGGTTGCATGAGGCGATTGGCAACAGCACTGCAGGATGCACACAGGTGGTGGCCGGAAAAGAGACAGTCGCCGACGATCTCGCAGGGTATCATGGGGGATTGCAGAGGTATCGAGGCTACTTGCGTGTGTGATGAGTTGGAAGCGTGTGGCTGATCAAGATTCTGTTCGTGTTGTTGATGCTGTTGTGCGGAGCGGTGAGGTGGATGTGTGGATGGCGGCAACATCGACGACGGATGCACAAAGGACTGAAAGGAAGGCGAAGTGCCCGTAGCACCATTCTTGTATTCACCTCTATCGTCCTTGACCGATGCATCCGGTGTCACGAGCGGCCAGCCAGCTGAGCTTGTGGCCAATCCAGAAAACTCTGCAAGACTATTAGCCATATCAAGACTCTCTTGATCGATACTGGCGTGATCTCGAGTGCTGGTACCGACCGATGTGAATGACGCTTGCCCTAGCGCAGAAGACTGGATGTCTGCGTATCCATTTGTATCTGAGCTATCTGCTTCCGTCTTGATACGGCCACTACTGCTGCCCTCGGCATCTGGCGACCTCTTTGCTCTTTTGCTGCTGTTCGCCTTGGAGGACGAAGCGATACCAGGCTCAAAAACAACAGGCGGTCTTCGAAAGCCCTCGCACTGGTAACCTGCATTACGGCATCTCCAGCAACCGCCGGTCTCTTCGCAGAGCGTTTCATCGCACTTTTTCTTTCGTTTGCGACATGTCAAGCAGCCAGAACGCGATCTCTTGCCAGCTAATGAAACGGATCCTGCGCTAGAGCTGGATGCTTGAGGTTGGGATGCGTCTGTGCTGCGCGAACTTCCGGCGTCATCCTTGTTCGGTGTGGAAGAGCAAGATGCACGTCGGTGCGAAGGTGAGGCGCTGTTGCCTGATGTCGAGACGGAAGGTGCAGAGCGCTTATTTGATGCCGAAGCGCTAGCTGGTGATGGAGTGGAGAGAGTGTGTGCGCTTTTCTGGCCGTCGATCGAGGCAGGACTCGTGTCCGAGGTCGGCATCGCGGCAATCAGAATGGAATTGTACGTCTATCTACTGGAGTCGACGAGGCTTGATGTGAAGTGGTGATGGGCTGTCTGGATTGACGGAGAAGACCGCCATCGCTCCCGACCGAGGAAGGTGTGGAGTGTTATCTATCTGATGTGGGCTGTAAGTGGCGTGATGAAGGAGCCGGGTCTTGATGGATGTGATGTAGTGAGTCCGAGTGCTTGCGCCGCAAAGATAGGCGCAGCAAGAAACGGGCGAATAGATGAAGCAGTATGAAGTGCCAGAGATCGTGGGTGGATGGGAGCGGAAGTGGGAGTGGGGCTGAACGGAGAAGAGCGAAACTTGAGATGATGGTGGTAAGAGCGTAAGGCAGCTGAGTCGAGTTGCGCAGATGGCGTCGAGACAAGTTTGAACTGCGGATCTCGTATGTCGGAATTGCCGGCAAGGATGAGTGTTCGCCTCCAAATCGGGCTGTCACTTCCGAAAGGCTGAGTCGAGGCGAATGTGTGACAATACAGTAGCAAGGTTTGAGTGGTGACAAGATAAGATTGAGGAGTGATGGATACAGTTGGCGTGGGAGAGACAGAGGGAGAAATGACGAATGAGAATGAACTGCTCGAGCCAAAATGGCGCATCGGATGCGTTTTCACTTGGATCATGCTCCAGTCTATCCGACTTTTGCTCGTTAAGCACCAACAACCAGTCTCGCTCCTCCTACAGCACCTCCGACTCATCCCCTGCCCTCCATTCACACTCTCACCGTTGTCGTAATACAATGCTGCGCCATTGATACTCGGCACGCATCCGATAACGCCGAGTCATTTTGTGATTTCATCATCGTATCGAACTCGACTCGGGACAGCCGATACTATAGATGAAGAATGTCACACATTCACACGCTCCTCTCCCTTCCAAGTCACAAAGAGCAACACCAGCGACTGCCGATAGCCGGATTGTGACTCGCATTTGTGATTGTGATTGGAAAGGGTGTTATCGCAGCTCAGGGTCTGCGCTTTCGGTTGGTCCGATTACAGTACTGTACAGTAGACGTGCATTTCCCCCACAACAGTCACGAGGCGCTTTGTTTCCTTCTTGGCGGCAAGCGCGATTAGCGCGGCAATTTCACAGCCTGGACCCTGGCGCTTCAACACGGGCCACTTGGCTCTTGCAAGTGCTGCCGTGGCTACGGCTTCTTTGTCTAGTCTAGTCGAGTGGGGGCAAACAAGCGAAGCGACACTCTTCGCCCTTGCGACCGCCGGTACAAAGGAAGCATCAGAAGAGTGTCGATTATTACATCTATGCTGACGCCTCTCAACGGAACATCCGCCTTCTCATAAATAGCCAGCCTTATCGCACCCTCATCAATCTTTGTATCCTCTCTGCTACCACCACCACCACCTCAGCTCACCATCCACACTCACCGCCACTGAAAATGACGATCCCAGACACCCTCTCCATCAAATCTCCCTCCGGCAAAACCCTCTCCATCCCCACCGGACTCTTCATCAACAACAAGTTCGTCCCCTCCACCACCGGTGAAACGCTCGAAACCATCAATCCCGCCACCGGCACATCCCTCGGCCATGTCTCTGCCGCTTCCCCCGCTGATGTCGATCTAGCCGTATCCGCTGCCCGCACCGCATTCAACACCACCTGGGGTCGAAACTCTTCCCCCTCTCAACGAGCCTCTGTCCTTTTCAAGATCGCTGATCTTCTCGAACAGCATGCAGAAGAGCTGAGCGAGATCGAGTCGTTGGACAATGGCAAGCCGCGATGGATTGCCGAAACCATGGATATTGCTGATACCGCCGGCTGCTTCAGGTACTACGGAGGCTTGGCGGATAAGATCGAGGGAAAGACGATCGAGCAGAAGGAGGAGGAGAAATTGGCGTTTACGAGATTGGAGCCGTTGGGTGTGTGTGGGCAGATCATTCCATGGAACTATCCCATCGGTATGCTTGGGTGGAAGGTAGCTCCAGCCTTGGCTGCGGGTAACTGTATCGTCCTCAAACCTGCCGAACAGACGCCTCTCTCCGCCCTCCGCATTGCACAGTTGAGCGTGGAAGCCGGCTTTCCCGCCGGAGTTTTCAACGTAGTCAACGGACTCGGTCCCGTCGTCGGGGATGCCATCACAGCTCATATGGATGTCGACAAGGTCGCTTTTACCGGTTCCACAGCTATCGGCAAACGTGTCATGGAACGTGCTGCCCGTTCCAATCTGAAAAAGGTTACTCTGGAGCTCGGTGGAAAGTCGCCCGTGGTTGTATTTGAGGATGCGGACATTGATCAAGCCGTCAACTGGGCTGCACTCGGTATCCTCTTTAACCAGGGACAGGATTGTACTGCAGGCTCAAGGTTGTTTGTGCAGGAGAGCATCTATGACAAGTTCCTCCCCAAGCTTGTGGATGCTTTCAAGAAGCACGCGATTGGAGATCCTTTCAGCAACCAGACTTTCCAAGGACCCCAGATTACCGCTCGTCATCAGCAGCGTATTCTCGATTACATCGAATCGGGTAAAGCCGAGGGAGCCAAGGTTGAAGTCGGCGGTGGAGCGTGGACCGAAGGCGCAGGAGAGTTTGCTAAGGGGTTCTATGTTCAGCCTACCATCTTCTCCGGGTGTAAGAAGGGGATGAAGATTGTTGATGAGGAGATTTTTGGTCCCGTGCTTGCGGTGGCGACTTTTAAGGATGAGCAAGAGGCGGTCAGGTTGGCCAACGATACTAGTTATGGATTGGGCGCGGGTGTTTTCAGTCAGAATGCGAGTAGGTGTATGAGGGTGAGTGGTGCAATTCAGGCAGGTACGGTTTGGGTCAACAACTATGTCGTGGTGAGCAACGCGGTTCCTTTTGGTGGGTATAAGAGTAGTGGAATCGGAAGAGAGTTGGGTGTGGATGCGATCAAAGAGTATACTCAGGTAAAGAGCGTACATTGGAACTTTGGTGAGACTTTGGATTGGCCCCTTACTGGGTAGAAACCCCCCGCCCCCCCTTTCCGTCTTTGTAGTGATTTTGTGATTGAATGCCAAGGTTTTGCACAGACGAAAGAATGTGATGTGTGGGGATGTGGATATGCACTCGATTAAAGCAGTCTGAAGGACAATGAGGGAGGGGAGGAGGGGAATGGTTAGAGTCTGGTCCAATCGATCGTTCCTTCTTCTCCATATCGTGTCTTTAACCATTCGTTGGCTTTCTTGAAATGACCATTACCCAAAAACCCTCGGTGTGCTGAGAGGGGCGAAGGATGGGGAGACTTTAAGATGAGAATGTTTGGATTCTTTTCGGTGACTCCAGCTTCTGCTAGCGTTTTGGCTGCTGGAGCACCCCAGATAAGGAACACTACTCCTTTGTTCTCCGTCTTCGCCTCGCCTGCCTCCTTGTTCTTCTCATTCTTCTGCTCCCCATTCCCGCTGTTGGTGGCTGTGGCTGTTGTTTTCTGTTGGACTTTCGCAAACATGTTTGCTATCTTTGACTCTTTCACAGCATCCTTATTAGCAGCCTTTGCAGCGCCCGAATTCGCCGCTTCATCAGCAATCATCTTCAACACTCTTTTCGTCAACCCTTCCCATCCTTTTCCATGATGACTACCTGCCTGACCCGCTGAGACTGTTAGACAAGCATTTAGCAATAGCACACCCTGCTTTGCCCATCCATCAAGACATCCGTGATTTGGAGGCTTGAAAGTGCCCGGATACTCCGCTGCCAGCTCTTTATAGATGTTCTTCAGCGAAGGGGGAGTGGCGACGCCTTTGGGGACGCTGAACGATAGGCCGCAGGCTTGGTTGGGCCCATGGTAAGGGTCTTGACCGACCACAACTACGCGGACGTGTGCTGGCGAGGGAACGAGGCGGGACCAGTTGTAAATAAGGTGTTGCGGTGGATAGGTGGGGCGGGTTTGAGAAGCGAGAAAGGTTTTTAGGGTGGTGAAGTAGGGTTTGGAAAACTCGGAGGAGAGAAGGGAGTACCAGAAGGGGGACATTGTGGTTCGTTCCAGATGCAGAGGGTCGCTCGAGGGGTCGCTGAGGGGTTGATAGGCGGGTTGAGAAGGTGATGAGTTGGAGCCTTTCTGGGTAGGGAACAGGGTGGATTGTTTTAACGTTGTTGTTGTTGGTTTGGGAGGGGCGGGGGAGGCGGGCGCGGAAGCAGGTGTTGGAGTGGAGGACGATGCTACGACGGGTTCAGGTTGGGAAGAACCGAAATTAGAGGCTGCTGACTCGACTTGTTCTGCGGCAGCCAAGAGTGCTTCGTCGTCAAGAGCTTGGTCGAATTCGTCTTCCTGTTGAGCGACGGACTTCTTTTGTCGCTTCACGGCCCCTACTTGTTGTGCGTCAACAGGTGTTTGAGTGGCGAGGGTGTTTGCATCTCGCTTGAGTAGGGTTGTTCGTGCGGTCATGATTGCTCCTTGTCCCGCTACAGTCCTTGAGAGTGAGGGTAGAGGCGGGGCTCTTTTGGAGAAAGGGATGCGAGGCCCGATTGTGGATTCAAGGGCTTTGTGGCCAGTTGCGCTCAGAAAGCGAGCGTGTCGAATGAGTCGAGATATGGTGGTAGGAAGAAGGCGGTTTCCGTCTGTGTCGTGGTTTTCCTGGCTTGATGTTTGCGTGTGATGATTGAGAAGAAGCAAGCAAGCGGATGAGCAAATCTCCACAAGACTGAGCCTTTCTCACCGCAACGCAAACCACGCGAAATCGCGTTACTTTACGCGCTGCCAAACAACTCCCGATTTCCGAGACCAACACTTTCCAGATTTGCGGCCGTGCGCATCCTCAATTTCATCCTTCCCTTTTCTCCTTTTCACTGTCGACCTCCACCATCACCTGATAACCGACCACAATGACAATCACAACATCAACCACGGTCCCTTCCGCAACTGCCTCCGCGCAGTATTTGATCTTTTTCAGCTCTGGAAACCCGCCCTGGTGTCCTGACTGCGTCAATGCCCAGCCGGCAGTAGAGAAGGTTTTTGGAGGCAGCAACGTGGACGGTCATATCGTGTTGGTTGGCGAGAAACCAGAGTAAGTACCCACGACACCCAAGACTGTAAGCAAACGCAAGTGCTGACGAAGCATGTGACTGTCGTTTGGTGGGGAGGGTAGGTGGAAGACACCAGACAACAAGTTCAGAAAAGAATACGGAATCAAGTGCATTCCGACCATTACTAAGGTCGTCGATGTAAGTATACAGCTAGTATTGGCAGTTATAGCGGAGAGACTCGTAGCTGACGTGCAAGCTTCATTTTGGCACGACAGGGCAAGGAGGTTGCCAGACTCGAAGACAGCGAATGCAAAGACGTCGGCACGATCTCGGCTTTTGTCAATGCCTAAGTCGTTCTACACTGGAGAACAGCAATACTATTGAACAGATCATACATTGCGACCAACGAACCTAAAACAACGCTACAATGGAGATATGTACAACCACAGCTAGAGACTAGGGTATCAGCTCAAACCTCTCGAGCCTTTCATTTGAAAAACCCGCCGAATCCACCCGGCTTGCCTCCGTGATGCCCACCAGGAGGACCGTAAGGATTGCCTCCGTAGCCTCCGTTGCCATGCTTGTTCTTATCGTTCATCTTCTCAAAAACTGTCTTTCCAACCTGCGCTAGGATGGCTCCGCTTGCCATGGAGCTGAATCCACCCATATGTCCACCTGTCATCTTGTTGCCAGCCCACCCAGCTGCGGCACCAGCAGCCATGGTACCAATACCTCGTTCGCCGTCGATGGGATTTCCTTGTGCGTCGTATTGCATGGGACCCTGGTGTTGAGCGGGTGCGTTCGAGTATGGTGATGGTGAAGGGGAGCCGTAGGATGACTGCGAAGCGTTGGGAGGTAGGCCATAGTTGGAGGAGTTGTAGTCCGGTGCGCCACCGTGTGAAGACTGTGCGATTTGGTAGCCACCACTGCCGGGGTAAGACGACTGTGGGCCACCTGGGTAAGAGGACTGAGGGCCGCCGGGGTACGAAGATTGATAGCCGCCAGAGGAGGAGGAGGAGGAGAGCGGATCACCGGGGTAAGATGATTGCTGGCCGCCGGGGTACGAAGATTGTGGTCCGCCTGGGTAAGAGGACTGGGGTCCACCAGGGTAGGAGGATTGATTGGGGGTTGGTCCACCTGGGTAGTAAGACATGTTTGCTGAAGGGTTGAGGAGTGTTGTAAGGATGTTGTATGAGTGAGGGGGGATAGATGATGGTAAGGAAGGGGAAGGGGAGAGCTACTTATGGACGAGGCGAAATGAGATTTCTCGGATCGAAAGGGCCGTATCTGGAGGGATGAGAGAGGGTCTGTGTGCTCTCAGCCCGGATATTGCCAAGACTCTTTGCACTCGTTTTGCTTCACATGGTCACAAAAAAAAGGCTGTGTGGCAACTCTCACAGTCACACACAAATCAAATCATTCTGTGACAGTCAGCGTCATCGGAGCATCCACCGAGCAACTTGCCGATCTCAGTTCCGAATAACGACGGCGTCTTGAGATGCCGGAGGCAATGCTGCATGCAGCTCAGTCTTGGACCCTTGCCTCTCCGCAAAGAATGGAATATACACAGCCCGAGAGATGTTCACCCTGATCCCTTGTTCTCTCCCTAATCTATCATGTGTCTTTCATATGAAGCTGAGTTGGAAAATATGTGGGGAGAAACGAGACCCTTAGAATCGAGTATGAGAGCAGGGGCTGTGTTCCAGTGCAAGAAGAGGTCAAGTTTGGGCTGTGCACGAGCCTGGCCGCGCTGAAAGAAAGCGCGCGCCACCAAGGCAGTGCAGCAACAGTGCACGATGACGGTGTTTCATCTTGGCTCATTAGCAAAGTCGCACGAAAGCCTTCATTTTAATTGACACTGTCGGCAATATCGATGTAACACTCTTGTCTAACCGCATTTTCGGATCACAAGGCGAGAACGCGTGTTGGTTGGTCTTTGAGTTCTTCCCGCTGCAGCTCGTTTAGAAAATCGATTTTGAGGGAATTTTTAAAGCTCGAAAATGAGGCGCTTAAATTTGACACTCAGCGCTTTCAATTGTTGCCGCATCCAACAGCATCACTTTGCACCACTTTGCACCATCTCGCCCCACCTCATTGGACCACCTCTCTCTGTCTCACTGCATTCTGCATCGCAAACCTGCCATTCATAACCAACCAGTCGGAACACATGCATTCATAGCAAACAAAACATGGCTCCATAGCTCAGTTGGTTAGAGCGTAGCACTGTTACACATTCTGTGTAGTGGGGGGAGGTTGACTGTCAAAAGCCGCCTCCTCGCAGCCTTCAGCTTGGAACTCTTTACTACAAGGGCAAAGCAAGGAATGCTGAGGTCGGCGGTTCAAGCCCGCCTGGGGTCGTCTTTTTTTGCCCTTTCCATTCCATCACCAGGCTGTAGATGACCTGCCTGCCTTTCTTTTTGGTTCGCAGAGCAACGTTGTGATAGAGGCGGTATGTGTATGAGATAGCAGGGGCGGATTCGGTGGGAGCTGTCAGGCGATAACGCGCTCATCCGAATTCCGACCTCTGCGCCTTTTTCCAAGTCGAGTTGTTAGAGCTCTGCTTTGTGATGCGTCGCCATTGTCATCAGCATACCTCCACGCCATAGTTGCAGGTCGACGGTCGTTTCACACTATGGTGACACGAACAATCAGCGGCTATAAGCTCTCATAGTGTTTCGATCTCCACGTTGTCGAGCGTCTATAGTCAAAAGTAGAGCCTAAGCCTCAATGAACGGCAACAATGACCGGTACCAAAGCGCGACTTCCGTGGCAAACTCGCCATTGGTGGGCTCGTCATCTCTTCCGACTGGATCTCGACATCAACGCCCACTCTGTAGCTCCCCCTTTGTCTCTAAAGTCACACTTGCGTGCGCTTCTACTGGTCTGGCGCACACAAAGCGAGTGGCTGCAGTCTTTATTTCATTTGGTTTTGCTTTACAACAAACGACCGTCGCTCTCAACCTGGATGGTTCAGGGACCTGAGGCAGACGGGGCGTCGCATTTTCGGGGGGCTGTATTTCTTGCAAAGTCGATGGTGGAGCCTCGAAGCAACTGGACGTGTCACACTCGAGGGACGGCGTAACTGCGCTTGACGCTTGTGGCTACCATCTCTTACTGATCTCACGGTGACCACCCGGTGTGGAGTGGTGGAGCTCTCTCTTCATAACGGCAACCAACTCATCGCTACACGCGCTCTGTCAAGCTATCAAGCTCCACGCCCTATACGAATAACCGCCACGTACTCAACGAGCAAGTTATTGTACGGCGGCTGGTCCACGTAACTGTCACTTGCTTCCCTTTCCTCTCCACTGTCGTTGCTGAGCAACTCAGAATCATTCTTTCACCACGATCACGATACGATCGATAGGATACTCGGCCTCTCCGATACCTCTGTCAGCTCCCTCAATCTCGATCACTCACCCTCTTCGGCAGGACCGATGAGGTCTTCTGCCTCGCAGTGACACCTTCTATCACTGTCTGACGTGTCACAGCTTAGCACAACGCACGATCACTCAGCATTTCTAGTAACGCTCCTTTCACTCTCTGAGATCACGTCTCCGAATCAGCCTCGATCATGAGAGCCAACGCTTTCGTATCGTCGCTACACATCCTCGCCGCGATCATCTTATGGGTCGATGCCGCAATCCACTTTTTCGTCCATCCTCTCGACGTTCGCCCCTCCACCATCAGCATCCTCTTGGCTAGCTTCGGTAGCTCTCTCCTCATCCAAGAGCTATCCACACTTGCTTCGGGGCGGACGCGATGCAAGTTGCGAATGCTTAGCTCTTACCTTTCTCGAGCAATATTCTTCCTCCTCACAGCAGCCATCATTTTCGATAGACTCGCTGATGTACCTTGCGATGTCCAGCTTGCCTCTTCGCCTTATCAGAGCTCGCCGGCAAAGTTCAGCCTCTCACCCGGTGGAACGTCACGTAACATCACTGCGAGTAGCGAGCAACCTATCCTTGCCAAACAAGGGCACTCCAAAGGTCCGCCGGGGCTTGGGACTGCTTTCTATCTCGCTGGTGCGCTGGCTCCCAGATGCGTTCAAGTGGAGAACATCCCAGGGGTGCCAGAGGGCAGTGTGGCATGGGTCAATGTGGGAGCCAATCGAAGGAGTTGGTGTCTAGTATTGTCTGCGTGTGCCTGCACGCTTGTGGTTTCTGCCTTGTACTTTGTACTGGCGATCTTGTATGGATCGGGAAAAGTGAAACTGACTCCTAGTATGGAGTGTGCTAAGCTCCAGTGCGAGCCGCGGCTGGCTCAGGGTATCGAGTGTACTCCCAGCATGGTGATTGGTGAACAGTCAGGTAAGAAAGTCGGTCCATACTCTTCCACCTACGTTGTCGACCTTTGCCCTGACGAACGGTACGGCGGCTATCCGACCGCGGGATTGTATCAGCAGCAAGCGCTATCCTATCCCAACCGCCGCTCAGTAAGCCCAAATACCGGCACGACTACCACCCGTCCCTCAACTCGCCGTCAACGCAGCACCAGCACAACTCACCAGCACGAATTCACCCTCGACCCGCGCCAAGGAACAGCCAGTACACCCGATCAAATCTTTCGAATCGAGCGCATCGATACTGGTCCGGTATCTGCTCGTGCTAACAGCGACACCCGTCCCTATCCCTTTCCGGTAACTCCAACGATCGGGACTGGGCAATATGCTGCGCAGCCAGGTGAGGCGCAGCGCGGGGGGAAGTACGGATATGGTCAAGGCTATGATCGAACGGTAGATCTTGCTTCAGGTTGCATCATGCACTATCCCCTGTTCTCAAAGAAGAAGAGGGAGGCACCCACACCATTGGTCTTCTACCCTACATTGGCGCCTCCGGACTTTTCGAGGAGTTCGTTGGAGAGTCCTGCTGGTTTGACGCCGAGGACGGCTGGTAAGGGTCGACTAAGTGCTTCCTCCAAAGCCATCGTTGGCGATACTCAGAAGAAGCTGAATGAGGACCAGTTTACTGCATCAGCTCCTGAGCTAGCCATCGCAGTCACCAGCAGCACCTCACAGGCGCACGACGAAGTTCAAGCAACAACCAAAGCAGCCGCAATCAGTTCCACCGTCCCCTCTTCATCAAGTGGCATCGACTTCCCCGCCCCCACTTCCACCTCTGCCAAAGCTCCTTCCACGTCTGCTAAGTCGCACCGCCTGGCCCCATATACGCATCAACACCGCCTAGGCACAGCCGAATCCTCACGCTCGGTTCTGTCAAACTTGAGCTCACGACCAGGCACAGGCCAATCGACCAAATCAGCCAACTCCTTCCGCCTCATACGACGTCGACGAGGACTCTTCGCAGCGCTCGATCTGCATCTGGGTGGATCAAGCAGATTGAGTGCGGTCAGTGGTGGTGAGTTCGATTGCACCTTCGATTCGGGGAGAAGCTGTAGTGCAGGTACTTTTGGTGATGGGGTTGGGATCAGTGGGGATTCGCCTTTGAACACGCCCAAACCTCAGGCACCACCTTGTCCGCTGGCGGCTCAAGAGAGAAGTCTGAGCGAGACATGATACGTTCGTTACACTGAAATGCATGTTGATCAATCGTAATACAAAGAGACTATGGTCATGCTGCGAGTATGGGGTGAGATATCGCGGAACTCGGCAGCGGGTTGCATAATTTTCCGGAAGCTGTGACTCTGACGTGAGCCAAATTTGACGTGCAAAGTGGAGAGGTTACTGTAGGTTGCTCGCACGGGCTCGGCCACTCGTTTCTCCCTCCTTGTTCAGGGTTCACTTTCGAATCACATCTTCTCAACCACCCCTTGGATAACGATAACACCTATAGAAGCAAACGATAGACCACAATGACAGACGAACCGGATCACAGCTCAGAGTTGCATCCACCAAGTCTTGGCTCCACCACCACTGCTCTAAGCAAAGATGCGAGCGCTGCACCTAAAGCACCCAAACCTTCCGGTCCGATACCAATGAGCATGCCCTCCATCCTTCGCAATCCTGGTGTGCCCACCTCGACCAACCATCTTTCTTCGCACGTGCTCCGGTCTTCTTCCAGCCCTTCTTCCTCCTATCCACCTGCGGCACAACGTCTGAAACCCCGCTCTGGCAGTGCTAAGGAGTTGGGTCGACGAAAGCAACGACGCTCTGAAAACGCACGCTTACTCTCCAACCCTCATGCGGTCCGACCTACGCTTAAGGACTATCGTCTGTACTCGAACCCTATCTCGCCGACGTTTACGTGTCTTGCTTCTGGCTCTTCAGGAAAGCAATATTCCATACCTGTGCCGGCGCAGAGTGGGATTAGAGCGTCCGAGCCAAGCCATGACGCCAACTCTGCGCGACAAGGACATTTCGGAAAGTCTCTCCGCGATGCCCAAAGGATACTCAAACGTCTAGAGGTAGGCAATATAAACGATCGCATGGTGCGAGAGCGCAAAGCAGGAGAATTGGAGAGATTCATTTGGCTCGTAGATCGCGAAATCCGCCATTGGGCAGAGGCCGAAATTCATCTCTATCCCAGCTCAAACCCTTCGGAACGAAAGACGGGGCGGGTGCTACTCGATACTAATTTCGACTTCACCTCCCACCCTTTCTCGTCAACAGTGGTCAAGGCGCAGAGAAGAGTGAAGCGGGGGTGGTAGAGTTGGATTCGCTACAGCCGAATTAAGGTGGATAGTTGATAGAATTCCAGCGCACCCCGAATGCGTTGGTTTGGCTTATACACGATCCATTCTTGCGTCTGATCGTACATTGTCTGGCTAGGGTATCAAGATGTCCTTCTTTCAGCAAGGATGATTCCTCCCGGCCCGGCCTCCGATTCACATGGATCTTGAACCGCAATCCCATGGCCAGGAGATCGAGGAGGGGAAGGAGAGTTAGTGTCTCCTCCTCTGCTATCTCCTCCTCACCCGCTCCCGTTCTCGGCGCGGAATCGGCTGGGGCTCGGGTGGCAAGAGCAGCAATAGGAGGAACGGGAAGTATGGCGGGAATGGAAACTCCTCCAACAACCGATTTCGATTCGGCTACCGAATCTGAACTAGGACCGGATACAGAGACCGAGAGTGAAGGGAGTCTAGCTGACTCACTCACCCTGCAACAACCACCGCCACCGCTGGTAGGACGAGGCGGGGATGAGGGGGAAGAAGCGGTGGAGACGGACCAAGATGAAGCTGAGATCCTACGAAGAGTTCGGCGGTGGGCTATCGACTCACACCGTCAACGGAACGCCGACGGCGAGGCAGCAGAAGGAGCGAGGGAAAGCAAGACAAAGCTGAAACAGGTGTATACCGAGGAGGAGGAGGAAATGGATCCTGATGCTACTCTGACCGCTGATGCTATTGTCGAAGAGGAGGATGAGGATGAGGTTGGATCTTATATTTCTGCATGAATACTCAATCGCAAGTCTGTGTTATACTTCGTGTGTCGGTGATGTGACGGCAGAAGCGCAGCAATGACTGCTTCATACCGCTGTGAAAAGGTGCACGCTGCAATGGATCTAAGACGTTTTTTTTCAATTTGTTGTATTCAACCAAGGACGAAGAGCGTGAGCGGGAGAGCGGGTTTTACTTCTTCTTAGCAGTCTTCAACCTGATCGTTTCATCGTCAACAAAGATTCCTTTGCCTTTGTACGGTTCTGGTTTTCTCCAACTCCTAATTTGACTTGCGAACAAACCCAACTGCTCCTTATCTGCGCCCTTCAGTACGATCCTATTCGGTTGCGGGATCTGCACACTCACACCCCAGGGTACCGGTAGCAGTACTGGATGGGAGTAGCCTAGTCGGATGTGTAGTCTTACATTGCCTGTTTTTTCTGCTTCCGCCCTCACTCTGGTTTCCCTTTCCACCTCTGCCTGTTTTGCTGCTTCGGAGAGGAAGAATGATTTGCTTCCGGCAAGAGCGATATCCAACTTGGACCGATGCGGTAAAGGATCAGCCTCGAGGGAGGCACGATACCCAACCCCAACGAGCTTGAGCGAAACAGTGTGTCCTTCCGACACACCATGGAGAGCGTTGGAGAGTAGCGAGCGAGTGAGCCCCCAAGTTCCACGTTGTTTCTTTTCGCTATTGTCTTTGATGCTGAGCGTGATACGCGAGTCGGTGTTGGAGAGAGAAATGCAGTCGTGTAGTGGGACTACTACTTCGCCCTTCGGACCTGTGACGAGGACTGATCGTGCATGGCGCAGAGAGGGTAGGAGGGGTCGTGATGGGTTAGGATGCGGTGGGAAGGGAAGCACTCGGATCGATGTTGATGCGGGCAGGTCCAGGGGTGCAGAGCCTACGTGGGAATGACGAACAATGGTGAGCTGCGAAGTGGAGGCAATTGGAATTGCGATGCGGGAGGAGTTGAGAAGGAGACCGCCCATTTGCCTGGCAAGGCTGGATGTTGATGATGATGCGGAGACCATGGTGCCGGAGAAGCGGTGGGATGGGTGCTGGGTTGGTGGTAAGAAAAGTTTGCGCACCTGCCTTGAAAACAAGGCTGCGAGAGTGATGCGCGCGCAGCGGACGGCGAAGAGAGGTGGGGTGGGTGTTCAAGGTGATGATGAAGAGCGATGATCGTGACAAAGACATCTATACCTTCTTCTTTTTGCTTTGGTCAACCTTTTCCCATCCCGTTCCTCATCGGGCAAATCTCTTCCCCTTCTCCCCGATCGGTCCCTTTTCTGTTTGTTAGACCTCTCTTATTTCCAGTTCATTTTCCTCAAAATTCTGTCTCGGTGAACGTTTTTACAGTTCTTCAGCCCCTTCACGTGATGCAATTTGCACCGTCAAATGTAGGCGAAATTCCAGTCTTGCTCCCCTTGAACCTCTTAATTCAGCAAATTCGAAGGCTGAGAAGAGAGTGTGTGAGTGAGAGAGACAATTTGCGCTACTCGGGCGTGAAGAGTCAGAGTGTCCCAAACCTTCGCACTTGGCAGGCGTGAGAAACCAAAGCGGAGCGGGGTGAGGTCGTGGTCACCATCTGGAATACCGTCTGTCTTACTACCACCCTTTCTTCACCTTACCCACAAAAGAATCCGTCAAGGTTGGTATTCGAACACATATACAGACGCAGCATATGGAACAGCGCAGGACAGCATTGCACTATCGACGATTGGAACAACATCCAGCAAAAGAGACGACAGCAGAGTCAGCACAACAATATGAACAGCCTTGATGTCCTTCAATGGAAGTGACTTACATCGACGGGACAACATACGGCAACACAATCGCCGACCACTACACATCGACTTTGCAGCAGCACCATCATATGCGTCTTCAATAGCAGACTTGGATCGATACAAAAAGCTTTCTAGAAGGACGCGTCAGTCTTCGCAGCATATAATGATGACCGGGGGGGCCAATGATGATGCATCCTCCAACTCGCAGGCCGACACTGTCACGAGGATTGTCGGTGCAATACGGAACGTTAAGCTTGGATCTCGAACCAAGGCAGAAGCGGTCAAAAGCGTCAGATAACATCCAGCACCGCGCATTGTTCGATAAGATGCGGACCTTCGATACGAGATCAGATTCGCATTCTACAGTGGATCAGGTATTCTGCATGCGTTCGACATCGGCAGCGACTTGGCTTCGTTTTGACGACGAATCTTCCGAGTAGTTTGCAGAGGATCGTGACTACGGTGCGACTGCCGGATGACTACGCAGTCTTGCAAGCATGCTGCTCAATGGAAGCGAGGGACTCAGCGTTGTTTGGATGGAAGGTTGTTCGTCGGACCGGTATGGAAGGACATCCTCGGACGTGTCCTATACGTTCGTCTTGCTTTGCCTCGACTTGTCATCATCATTTATCGCCACTCTGCCGCTCTATTTGCACAACCTCCAATTCTCGCCGCATCACCTCCCTCTTGCGACCATCGTCACGATCCCATCGCTTCCCGACACCATCATTCGCCCATCTGTCCCAACATTCACCCACCCAATCCACCTCGACCCTTTCGATAGTGCATTGCTTTTCCCCGCCTCGACATGCTGTCGACCCCTTATCTCTTCGCTCCTCTTAATCTCATAACTGACCCTCTATCCCCTCCTTGTTTCCTTGTAATACAGATGGCCGAGCGTGTAACTCTCCGCAAGCGCAACCCTTACAACACCAAATCGGCTCGTCGCCAGATCATCAAGACTCCCGGTGGTCACCTTCGTTACCTTCACGTTACCAAGCGCGGTACCGTTCCCAAATGTGGTGATTGCCACTCGGACCTGAGTGGTATCAAGGCTCACCGTCCTCGTGAATTCGGTACGATCTCTAAGCGTCAGAAGACCGTCAGCCGTGCTTACGGTGGTTCGCGTTGCAGCGGTTGTGTCAGGACCCGCATCATCAGGGCCTTCCTTGTCGAGGAGGCAAAGATCGTTAAGCATGTGCTTAAGAGCCAGGCTAAGGCCAAGTAAAAATCTACTCCCACTCTTTGTTGGGTTTACGCACTTTAGTTTCGGTTCTTTAGCATTTCACTTTTACCTCATCATGCACACATACGACCCTAACTTTCATGTAGGGCTGTTGACACACACACCCAAAATGTCGAATGCGGTCTAGCCATCTAGTCGCATAAACAATACATATCTCGCCTTGTACCATTTCCTTTCTTGCTCTCCTGTTTGTCTTCGATTGTTGTTTGGCCGCGATAGCATCCGAACCGGAACCGGCAGGATGTGGAGGTTTGAGCCCCCGAATCGAGAGCGAACGAGTCGTTTGAGCATGTTCTAGCAAGGGGTGAATGCTTGAGATGCAAACCAAGAGGGGAAGAGCGTGAATCGGCGAGATCGTTGCCCGATTTGACCGATACAAAAATAGCCCGTCGCCACCTTTTTCCAGGCCCCAATTTTGAGCACCTTTTTGGAGCTGCATTTTGTCCTCATTGATTCCTCAACTGGACAGCATTCGCATTGCCCTTGGGCGACCGAGTCATAATGTCACATGAAAACGTCTCAGAAGCACAACGCCCGGAAGACACCGCTCCAAACCCACGTGCGCGCCGAGAAGCGGAGCAAATCAGGCAGTTTTATGAAAGCCAAACGCAATACTGTAGCTGCGTCGGATCCGGTGCTCGCCGACGCGGTAATTTTTCGGGATCAACGTTACTTCGCAAACCAAGTCCGGCATGTCCCCATGTGACAAAAGAGGGTTATGCAGGGTGAGGTCAACTTTTCGGAGACTTTTCCTGTTCACACCCTATACTCCATCCCTCCCTTAGCCTTCCGATTGGTACTGGACTCTGCATTGGCTCGTTTCTTGCTATTGTCGAAGATTCGTTGTTGACTGGATGTGTTTCTGCTGCACTTCGTCTGTTGTGCGATGCGAGAAGACGGTCTAACAATGAAGAGATTACAGCGCCCTAAAAGAGGAAAAAAAAAAAAAAAAAAAAAAAAAAAGCGAATCAAGTACTGTAGCCGGGATTCAGGGTTCAACATCGCGAACGCGCGCACAGCTGTGTCTCTCCGAAATCTGTCCCATCCGTATGGCTCCGTTGCTACGGTAAGTCGGGAACGATGCGGGTTGCAGAGCTGTTTTCTATTACAAATCCCGTCTGAGCCACACTCTGCATCGCCCAACTCTGTTGCAATCGCTGCTTGTCCTCTGGCTGTCTCGTCTCCACATACTCCCTCTGATTGATATCATTTTAGGGAATTCAACGCTCGAAGAAGGAGGGAAGGGAAAAAAAAAGAAAAAGAAAATCATGTTTTTTCGGGAAGGGAATGGTCACATGCAGGGTGCATTCGGCTTGTTCGCTCGGTTAGGGTCGGACAGCCGTGGCGCCGCGCCAATTAACGCTCCGCTATTCGCAAATCTCTTGACGAATGGTCTGTGCCACACGTTAAGCTGCTGCAAGGCTCAGCCCGCCTGTGTGCTGTCAGACTGTGCTGCTGTTTCCGTGTGCCACCGAGTCCCTCGTGTTGCACAGGGTCCGTTCTGGGTGTTTCGAGGGTATATCAACACGAAGCTCTAGCTCCATCGTCCTCCTCGTCTGTCATCCAACCATTATACCAAACACAACACCAATACTACTCTACACCACACCACTCACAAGACTTGAGTCATACACCACACACCATGGTCGGCATAGGCACATCACCGCTCCTCCCCATGCGGAGCACTCTGCTCATGACTACCCGGACACTGTCCCCACACCTCTCCCCGCTCGCCAACTCCCATCGAGCCTTCTCCACCACACCCTTCAACGCACTCAGTTCAGCCTCTCAACCCGCACGCAAACCGGTCCAAGCAAAAGACCGCCCTACACCCGGCCTCAAGCACCCAGACGGCAGCTACCTTCTGTTCCACCCCATCTACTCTGAGCAGGAGCTGGACAACGTCAAGGTTGTCCATCGCGAATCCAAGACTTTTGGAGACAAGGTAGCGAGGGCAATGTGCACCGCGGCAAGGACCGTCTTTGATCTGGCAACGAGGTATCCTGATCACCGAGGAGTCAAGTTCCCGCCACTCAAGAGGGAAGATGTCGAAAAGAGGGTCGGGCTGCCTTCAAACCTCGCAAAGCAGGTGGACAAGTTCAAGGAGCAGCAGTCCAGCAGCGAGGCTAAGGAGGGTGCGGTGGTCAATACCACCAAGGCTGACCTCACTGAGCTCAAGAAGACCCAAGAAAAAGGCGAGGAGGGAATGACACTAGCAGAGATGCGAGCCAAGGGATTGTGTTTCGGGCCTGATGGATGGCTCAATCGAATCATCTTCCTCGAAACCATTGCCGGAGTTCCAGGAATGGTAGCCGCCACATGCCGCCATCTCCAATCACTTCGCTTGATGAAGCGAGACAAGGGCTGGATTCACACTTTGCTCGAAGATGCCGAGAACGAACGCATGCATCTTTTGACTTTCATGCACCTCGCCAAGCCTGGAATCATCGCCCGCATTTTCGCCCTTCTCGCACAAGGCGTTTTCTACAACTTCTTCTTCATCTTCTACTTGTTCTCCCCACGCATCGCGCATCGATTCGTCGGAGTTCTCGAGGAAGAGGCGGTCTTGACATATAGCTGCATCTTGGAGGATATGAACGAAGGCAGGCTGCCGGAATGGGAGAATGTCCCAGCTCCGGAGATCGCAAAGCAGTACTGGCAGTTGGGAGACGAAGCATTGCTGGTAGATGTGATCAGGGCAGTCAGGGCGGATGAGGCAACGCACAGGTGTATCAACCACACGCTCGCGTCACTCGACTACAAGGAGGACCCCAACCCATTCGCGAGTCGGGAGCTCGACGGTCAGGTGAGGGGCGAGAAGTATGGACTGGAGAGGGAAGAGGCATTGGAGTGGGTGAAGGGCGAGGAAGGCAAGGACAGGAGCAAGAGAGCCGAGAAGACCGCCTAAGCTAGCACCAGATCTTGAACCCATTTTGTTGATACCCGCCACCTGTCGTACAAAAAAATAGGATCGCATTGCACCCAACGACCCATTGCCGCTGTGTGAATGCCGTGAAATTGGAGCCAGAATGCATGTGTCGTACAGAAATGAGCTGGAAGATACCGTACAGTCGAACCTCTCAAAATGAAACATTTCCCTGAGATAAAAATGTCGCATTTTTTAGCTTTTATTTTTTCTCAATTTAAGTTTGTCTTCATATGTGGGGTGACATGGCAGGCACAAACCATTGCAATATGTATACTGTTATGAAGCTCTTGATCTCAACAAGATGAAGCTGATGATCCCTCCTTCCTGTTATGGCGGCAGTCACATGACAACTGCGCCTCAGTCAATTCCAGAGTAACATCGACTGAGACGTGTGGCGGGTCCATGGTGGGACCGTAGGAGTACGGTCGATTTTGGCATAATGTTGATCCGGACTGAACAGAGGTGATTCAGTCGATATTGTGTCGAAATTGACTGAGGCAAATTGAAGGCACTCAGTCAATATTGTGCGGAGATTGACTGAGTCAGGTCAATTGCATTCAGTCAATCTGGCACTGGTATCAATTGAGTACCAACCACTCGGCCAGGGTGCCAACTCGGCTCAATGACGCACAGGACTTGGGTTGGCATGGTATCAACATCAGACCCTTATGTTGGACCCTTACACTGGACCCTGGATTGGAGGCTATCGGTCAGGATAGGCAGCATTGGGGATGGGTCCTGACCGAGTAGAGGAGGCAGGTTGGAGAGAGTTGCACACAGGGAAACTTGGTAGTCGCAATCAGTAGATAGCTGCACAGTGGCTGGGTATAAGTACCTGACACAGTCGACAGTGGATGAGGGTCAGCTCATCCACTCTAGTATACATTCACCCAGGTCTTTGCTGTAAGCAAGTACTTGAGTAATACTAAGGATATCCCTGTACCATACTTGTGTGAGTTGCCTCCGCTTGAGTCAAAGAGACAACATAGCTCATTGTACAACATCATTTCCATCATCAGCTTCAGTATATTGCCTCCGTTCGAGTCGGAGAGATATCCAACCCACTACTGTATTCAACCACACTACTTCCAGCCCAAGGTGACTCAGTTGTGTCAGGAAGTATCCAGACAAACACTCCTGGCTACTTTGGTGCTGGTCAAATCCCCAGCACTCCTCAACACTTCATTCAGCAATCCATATGACATCTGTACATGTTCGGACATAGCATCAGGCTGTAGTTCCTCTGTACAAGAGTGTTCACATGGCTCTGCTGTTGATAATGCTGTAGCAGCACGTCAGGCCAAAATAATAGGACTCAGTCAATCTCAATCCAACATCGACTGAACACAAAAGTCCAGACTCGGTTGATCCCATGCCAATATCAACTGAAACGCAACTTTTGAATCTCAGTCGACCCAATACCGATATCAACTGAACTGCAGTCTCCCAACACTGGCTGTCAATAGACACCGAAACCCTGACACTTCCCACCACCACCATACTCCAACTTCACAGCCTCATCATGCCCAGATCACCCAGAGCACAGGTTTGGTGGAGTTTGAGCAAGAGGTCCAGGCTGAAGAGGGAAGCAAGCATACTGAGCTAGAAGAAATACTCAGGGAGCTCACACAAGTTACAGTTGAGGATGTAGTGCAGCCACCAGGTGAGGAGGAGGAGTGTATATTGGAGACTGAGGAGGACCAAGACTTGGGAGACATCTCAACACCTCCTCTTAGCCCCTTGGAGCATGAAGCAGGGCTAGATATAGCCAATATGACACCTCAAGCACAGCTGCAGGCCTTACAGGCTGCCCAGGATATCTTGTCAAGTCACAACCTCCTGTCACCAGAGGTTCTAGGAACCCTATCCTCATGTAGCCTCTAAAGATAATCAAAATAGCTTGTTAAACTGTGGAAAGTGATTTTGAGAGTTACCGCTTGTCTCTAGCACTGCTAGCTGCTGAGATATGTGGATAGCAAATGTTTGTGGTGTGGAACAAATTTTCGAAATTTAAAAAATAATAAAATGTTTCATTTTGGGAGGTTCGACTGTAGTGGGACGAGATCGAACAAAGGGAGCAATTGTTGATGGCGAGATCGGGCCGCGATTCGCCAAATCGCCACATATCCACTTTGATTTCATCCCGCCATCAACAGGAGGCAACCGGCAATCCGGCTCCAATCAAGAAGCCTAATTGCAATGTGCCCACCATCCTCCGTCCACCGGCGGACGCTTCATTCCACAGTCGGTTACGGCTTCATTTCCGGCTCGTTGTTACCCGGTCCGAACTTTGTCGCAGAGTTTGAACGCTATTTTGGCTTAGCTTCGCGAAGACTGAGTTGGGAGAGGTAGAACATTCGGCATCAAGTTTGATGCCCTCCATGATGAGGATGCGACACGTAGAGAGAATGCCTGTGACGGGGGAGGAAAGAAGTTGAAGCAACTTCTCTATATGCGCTGTCCCGCCGGGAGTGGGCTGATGCGTTGTCTTGGCACGATCTCCGCCTGCAAAGGTCAAATCGTGCCAACTGATTTCTTGCTTGCTGTCTACCATCGGACATCTCCGTGCTTATGGAGTCCTGTCACTGGGACTGACCCGGCTAGGACGAGCTCGTCCGCCGGAACATCGCGGACAATCTTTCGAGGCGCAAAGATACTCTCGAGCTGACTATCTCTACCCGCTTTCACCTCAAGGTTAGGGATAGCAAGCACAAGGGTATGCTCATACTTCCCCATCTCCTGCTTGCTGCAGAGCTCGATGGCTGTCAAAGCAGTGATCACGCTCGACTTTGCTCGGATGCAAGATTGAGGACGAAGTCGAAGTTCGCGCGTGACGTCGAAGGTATGCTTGTAGAGGAAGAAGGATCCATTACGAGAATCAAGGTTGCAAAGTTTGCATCTTGTTCACCCTCGCAGCTGAACCATGATGCTGTCCAGGCAGGATTAGGATAGTTGAGGCAGAGCTTGCCTGCGCCGCTGTCGTGATCACGCAAGCAGGACCCAATAGGTAGTCGTCGAGGAGAGGAGGGTCGTGTTTCGTCGTTCTCAGCACCAATAACAGTGCTCTCGGCCTGCCTGTCTTGCTACCGTCGTTTTTGATGGGAGCGACAAGGGGATGGTCTTTCCTGACGACGAGCAGGCAGCTTGCTGCACAGCTGCAAAATGCTGATGCTGTTATTGATGCATGTAGCGCGCCCCTAAAAGCAAGCTTCGACATCTTTGTCCTCCCTTCCACTCTTTCCTCTTTCCTCACTTGTTCGCTCACTTACTCTCTCGCACCTACACTCGTTTGCACTCTTCGTTTGCTTGCATTCTTTTTTACAAGTTCCCTTTCTGCACCGCAATCGAATTGCAACACTATCTTGCTTCGAATTCTGCATTCAATCAACGCAAATTTTCCGCCTCTTCCCTGACCGACGATCTGCCTACATCCGAGCTCGCTCTCAGCATCAAGACCGTGCGCTGGTGCGTCGGTGTTTGGAACTTGGTGACTGCCGCTAGCGAAGGCGCCACTTAACGCTCCGGAGCTTGCTCGAGGTGTACAGAAATCGAGACGAGGTATGTACGTAACGACACAGGCCGCACAGGAGGAAGAGTTCCAGAGCTGACCAACGATTCGTGTTTGATTTTGCATTCCCTCTCGCCTCTAGCACACGACCTTTTCAATTTTTTTCTCTGCTGAACTTTCCGAACGCTGTCGACGATTGACAGCCGGAAGGATTGCCGTTCTTGGCGTTGCCATTGTTTTGAGTGGTACCCGCTAGATCACTCTCTTGCAATCGGAGATAAGCAAACAAACTCGTTTGGGTTCGCTTCGTGCCAAGCGATTTGGGACGCCTCTGTGAAGAGAACGCCTTCGACAGTCTCTCGGTGTTCGGAAGGAGAGTTTCGAGCGGCAAGAAACACTGCCGCCACTCTGAAACAACGACGTCGACGACAATGACGAGAAGTGTGACGTCACTGGCAAAGTTTGATTGATCGTCCTTTCCACCTCAAACGTTCCCTCATCAAGGTCTCTGAAGAAATCCACTCTCCCTCTCGAACAAGGTTTGCTCTTCCTCTTTCTCGTCTTTCTCGAGACCTCGCTTCGAATTTGCGCTCCTCAAGCTGTGCAACAACCGTCGTGCCTAGATCCAGAGTCCGGTCCCGAATCTTGGGTGCTGTCGTCGTCGTTGCTGGTGGTGGCGAACTTGCCGCAGTTATTGCTTCATCCCGTTTCGATAACGGTATCGACCGGAGAGATAGCGAGAAGGGACAACAACACTGGAGCAGAAACAGATTCGGTTACGGCCATCCTCGATCCTCAAGTGTGCTGCCGCCAAGCAATTTCCTCGCACTGCTTCTCTTGCTTCTGCTGAATTCTCGTCACACTTTCGAGCTGTGCAAGTAGCGCTAAGCGTCGCGTCTTTTTTTCGAAAGAGGTGAATCGAAATTGGAGAGAGGCATACTGTTGCAGCTGCAATTTTCGCCACACCTCCTCGCTCGATTTGACAGGGTTAGACTTTGGAGCACGGAGCACGGATAGTCAGCGAGTTGGAAGATCCGTTCAAGAAACGCTCTGAGCAAGCAACTTTCCGCTCACTTTCGCAGTCGCAGTCACAGGTCACAGTGACTGGCTACGCCCTCCTTTCACATCCACACGCACAGCCTCAGAGCTTTCTCGATCTGGCAGAGGGGCGACGAAGAGAGTCTGGACTCCTTGCTTTCAAAGAGTGTCTTCACCTTTCGGATTCTTCCGAGACAAGTTTCAAAAGCAGTCGAAAAAGGCAGTCAAGATCGACGTTCACACGCTGTCTTTCCTTCCAAGAGAAGGAACAAAGACAGTCACAGTTGAAGCTGTTTCAGGACTTGCGCATTCATCCAAAAACGCAGATCATTCGGCTCTTGCGACTCGAAGCATCGTTTCCGAGATACACCCGCTTAGTTTCTTGCATCGCCTCCATTCTTCTCTTTTCCTGCAAAACAGAAGCTGCACGTCGTAGGAAAAAGGCAGAGCTTGAGCCTCTCCTGCATCGAAGCAAGAAAAAGTCAGACAGGTCTCTCCTTCACTCTTCCATCTCTTCGGATGGTCCGACTGTCTCGTAGCAACGACTGAACGATCAGACCACTTTCGAATCCGCAGCAGCAAAGATAGCGTCGATAGCATCGATAGCGAGAAAGGGTCTGGCCCCTGCATCCTCGGAACCAGCCTGTCCCATCTTTCCCTTGCCTTTTCGTTTGAGCAATTCTCAGGGACGGTCCTCATTCCATTCTGGTCTTTATCTGTCTTTCTGGGTCTCTGGATCGGTAGTTGTCGCAAACAGCGATTTGCTGTTAATCGTCTCATCTTCAAGTCTCAGAAACCGTTCACAGGCGAGAGCGAGCTCTTCTCATCGTCATCGACATACTTTCGCACTTCCCGCTCCAGAACGGAGCAACGTCCACATCCAATCACAAGCATAATTGCGACACGTCCATCCCTGTCTCTTGCTTTAGCGTGAGAAAGCAGCATCGGCACTTCCGTTGCCATTCCGTCGGCCCACCCGTCTCTCTGTCTCTCGATTCCAAGCGAAGGAAAGAGCATACAATCCAACGCTCAGCTGAAAGAGTGCGGTGGCGTGCCTGAATCGCTGTTGCAGTGCCTGACTTGGCGAGAAGGACGTGCGAGATTAGCCAATTGACAGTTCTCACGTCCGCTCCCAAATTTGGTCTCCACTTGTGCACTTGAACCACTCTTTCGCGACTCAGACTACTTGCAATACGTACATCTCACGACGCTGCCTTCCTGCCTGACTGCTCGCTCAGCTCTGCTTAGTTTCTTCTCCTCCGCTTCCTGCTTCAAGCTTTAAAGCGAGAGAGGCAAGAACGTAGGGGCCGCTCTCGGCTGTCACCACAGGAACACCTCGGACATAGGCTCCTCTGGCCAAGTGCCGTAGGATCGGAAGCCGACTGGTCTGGCGCCGCTGTTGCCTATTCCTGCTGAAGGAAATCACCTTTCACTTTGTGCAAACCGGCTTCAATTTCTTCCTCTGTCACTCTCGAAAGAGCCAGAGCCCAATCTCGATTCACAGGGTCGTGGAACAAGCAACAGAGCTCCTCTTCACATCGAATCAAGTCGACCTCTTCAGCCCCTCTGCTGTCTCTGTCGGAACGCATCCAAAGAGTGTCTCGTCAGTTTGCGATTAGGCATCTGACACGACAAATTGGCACAGCACAAGTCCACTGTGACGGTCGGCTTGCTTCCGATAGCGTTGCAGTCACATTTCCCAAACGCACAGAACTGCTCGAGCGGCTCCTCCGATCTGTTCTCTCTGCTCATCCCTCCTTGCACAACGCTCAGTCATTGAGGCAGAAGGGTGTGCAAGAGTGGCGTCATTGAAGATGACAGCTGCCGAAGAAGTGCCTGTGCCAGAAATGGAGTCGAGCAACAGTGATGGATCTTCGTATAAGGACGTGCCTTTCCCTGTGCAACGCTCCTCGCCACCATCCCTCCCTCCCTCTTCATCGGCATCGGAGCTGGCAGCCATCACCACTGACACTCTCACTACCACCACTGATACCACTGCTATCGCCACCACCACCACCGACGGAGACCATCCCTCTGCTCATCACACTCCTTTCTCTACCCGACCACATTCACTCCTTACTCCAACACGCACACGATCCTCCTTGATCACACCTCCTCCCTCCTCCACACGTCCGAAGTCGTTTCCTCTCCTCGCTGCCACCCCTGGCAAAGCTAAGCTGGAGCAATACGATTGGCGTCCTATTCTTCTTACTCCACCACCCACGGCCAAACGAAGCGATTCAAGAACTTCATCCTACACACCCGCCAAGGAAGGTAGAGACCACCCCGCACTCTCCAAGCGCGGAACTCCTCCGATCCACGTTTTTCACTACCGTCCGGATCGCAACGACGCTTGGCCCAAGTCACCCACGCTTTCCATCAAAAGAGCTAGGAAGCATTCCCAGCAGGATCAGCAGCACGCGTCGCTTCGTGTCGTTGCCAAAAGAACGAAAATGAACGGGGAAGTCCGAACGACGTTTGCTTCCTCCTCCTCGCTGGCACCTCTAGACTCTATCGTCCATCGAAAGGGCAACAAAGAGGTGTCTCCTGCCACTGAGCCGACTTTGGCAAGCACAGCCTCACACAAGATGCTTCCTCCTTTCAAGCCGTGTGCTTTGACGTTGGACGGGATCGATCGACCCACTTTGCCGCCTATGCTCGGCTATCCTCCGTCTCCGCACACGAACGGAAACGGACGCGGACACGCGCACTCCCAAAGCCTCGTTGGTCCTATTCGCAATTCACCTTCTAGCACCTTTACTTCCTTCCGAAATGGACCAGAGTACAGGAGCAACCCTTACTTTATCTCCGCCCCGGCACGCAGGTCTGTCGACCACGCCCGCTCGACCCCCTCTCTGTCTCCCGTATCGACACGTGAAGCGAGCTACTTTGACACCTGGACTCCTGTGCAGTAGGTGCAGCCCACTTCGCCCACGCTTACACAAGAGCACTGATGGCTGACCTTTGACCTTCTTCTTCCCTTCCAGCACCAGCAGTAGCACACCCTGGACTCCGACCAGCTCGGTCCGCTCCACTTCCAGCGGCGTGTATCAGCATGATGTCTTTGCTTCGAGCTACGTGCTAAGCCGTGCTTCGCTCTCTACGCCGCCCTTGCATCTAGATCACAGCTCACCCAATGGTCCACCCTCCAAGAGAAGCGAGTCGATCGAGTTGCCTGCCGTGCCAGACATCCCTCCCATGGCTTTCTCCTACCATCGATACCAGCAGCAGCAACACGCCGAGGTCCCGAACAATGCTCTTAAGCTCTACATGGAGGCTGCACCCTTCCCGTCCGAGCTGCTGTGCCTCAATCTAGGTCACGGAGCGCACCATCACCACCCTCATCAACCTCGAGGAGGAGGAAGCTGGACACCACGCAGCGAAACGGACAGCTACTTCAGACCGAATGCCAGTGGCCAGCACCCTTCTGTCCATAGTGGACCGCCCTACTCGTTCACTCGTTCGCCGGCACCCATGTCAGACCTATCTCCACAGACGCCTTCGCCTCCTTCAGGCGAGGACATTCTACCGAAGCTGTCTCTCGGTCATCGTCATGGTCTTGACACAAACTTGGCTCTCCCAACCCTACTTCGCCCCATCGCAACCGTTTCGAGTCAACGTCTTCGATCTCGAGGAACGCCGAAACAAGCGGACAACGACTTCTTGTACAAGATGCCTGTGCTTCGCGCCATGCCCCCGCTCGCCGACATGAGCAGTGATAGCGAGGATGAGGAAGAGCCTGACCACTCAATTGCAGCATCAAGTAGCCTTACGACGCTATCCGATAGTCAAGCTTCTGCTGCGTCCGGATCGAAGGCAGAGGGCAAGCGAGTTGATCTACCGGAGGAAGGATGTACTGGCGAGGTCTTCCGTCAGATGAAGTCACAGCTTCCTATCACATTCAAGCATGGCGGTCGAGACGGCGCGAAGGAAGAACAGTAAGTAATGACGATGATGGCGAGACAGAGTATAGGTCGGAGTGGCGACTGACAAAGTGTCTTGACATCTGCTTTCGTCGACAGGCTGTTTTGCAAGCTCGATTCGACTACTCATCAGTGTTTCAGCGTCGTGTAAGTTTGAGCCTCCAGATTCACATGTAGAGATCCAAGGAGTCCAACAGCTGACCGCATTCATCTCGTCGCCTCCCCTTCCATCGTCCAACAGAGACGGCAAGTGGGCCTGCTACCGTCGGAACTGTAAGTTAATCGAAGCTCACCATCACGAACACCTAAGACTCGAGCATAACGAGCGAGTGCTGACACCGCGGCCCTGAATTCACCTTCAACAGACCTCAAGATCGACGTCGCCTTCCATTTCGAGGACGCCTCCGGCAAACGTCGCGACAATGTCACTGGCGACCTCATCCTGCAGTCCTCCCCTAACTCTCGTCAACCCACTCCCTTCATCATCGACTATTTCGCCGTCCACATTTCGGCACACGTCCTCGAACCAACCTCTGGCAAGCTCCAGCGCGGCCGACAAGGCACCATTCCTCTCATCCAGTTTGGTCCTGCTCGCGAGCGCGGTGCTCGCGAACCAGTTCAGCCCGCCACCCTGCGTGCTGGTGGCAACATTACCAAAGACGCCACTGGCAACGAGCAAGCTTCCGCAAGGACAGGCAACATTGCTGCGTTCCGCAGAGTGCAGATCCGATCTGCGACGATGAATAATGGCCAGAGAGGAGCGGCCGGACAGCAATTCTATGCACTCAAGCTGACTCTCTTGGCTTATGCGAGGGGCAATTCGGACGGCGTGGAGGTGGCGAACTTGGTATCAGAGCCAATCACAGTCAGGGGAAGGTCCAAGGCTCATTATGCCCCTCTGAATGGCACCGGGGAGGAAGGAGGAGTGCGCAAGGAGGAAAAGCGAAAGGAAGTGTCGGCGCCGGCGGGCCCCAGGAACAGAGCTAGGTCAGTGCCGACAGTGCCGAGTGTTCGCAGCAGCACATCCTCAATTCGCTCCAACTCGACCTCCTCCAGGCGCAGGTCACACGCAGGTGCTTCCCACAAAAAGGACTCGGGATACGAGCAGAACCGTCGAAGCACCCGCTTCTTGCTTGCTGCCAACAACTCCGGCTCGAACACCATCGCAGATGCCGATAACGAAAGCGAAGCCGACAACGAAGATGTATGCTCTTCCTCAAACGACTCTGGCTCACGAAGCAAAGTCATGGATATCCGCAGCGTCCTCTAGATCCCACCTCCACACGCACCGAAGAAAGTCCTGTTCTCAGACCTGGCCCAACAGCAACACACTCACAAAAGATGCACGCAGTCTCGTGCCGTTCCCTCGTATCAGCAACAAAAGCATTCCATTCGACGCTCTCTTCCGTTGATTCCTCGTTCAGTTCCGACCCATGATCAACCTTGTAAAACGTGCCCTTCGAAATGTGATGCACGATGGCAATTGTAGTCTTTCTTCCCTCCTTCTCTGTGCGAGCTCCGCGCTACATGTGCTGTCCTTGTTCGTTACTCTTCCTGCAATAATGTGCTCAATAGTCGTCCGAGTTAGTTGGTATTGGGTCGGAACGTCACAGTCTGCACAGTCGTGGCAGCTCCAGTGCCAATTGATATCTTTTCGTAATGGTGTATTTCTACGAGGTCGTATATCCGAAGCTATACAGCTCCAACGAACGACAATCCTAATGTAAGCTAGCGACGAGGCATTTACTCGTAAATCCAGGCATCAACAGCGCGCTTGTAGTTGATGGTGGGGTTCTGCTCACCGAACCAGAGGGCGATCTCCTTCTTGGCGTTCTCGACCGAGTCAGAGCCGTGGCAGACGTTGCGGCCGACGTCGATGGCAAAGTCACCACGGATGGTACCGGGAGCCGAGTCCAAGGGGTTGGTAGCACCGAGCAAGACACGGCCGGTCTTGACAGCGTCCTTACCCTCAAAGACGATGCAGACGACGGGACCGGAGGCCATGTACTTGATGAGACCGGGAAAGAACTTCTTGCCCTTGAGGTCGGCGTAGTGCTTTTCGAGGTGCTCTTCGGAAGCGTGAACCATCTTGAGAGCGGCGATCTTGTAACCGCGGTTCTCGAAGCGGGCGATGATGGTGCCGACGAGGTTGCGCTGCACGCCGTCGGGCTTGATCATGATGTAGGCTATGTGGCGGGCGAAGCATAGCGAGCAAGCGAGCAAGGGCAGAAAAGTCAGCATCACGAACCAGGTTCAGAGGAAAGGCCGGAACTGAGAAGGTGAGAATGATGCTTACTCTGTTCAGTAGCCATTTTGAAGGATGTGTTCGTCTGAGGTGGACAAGAGGGTTGTATGGGTATGGATGCTGGTGGAGTAGCGGAACGAAAGGGAAAGGTATAGGCGATGACGAGTAGCAAAGCCAACACCAACTCGATTGCGCTCCAGCGCCTGCCCATGAAGCGCATTCTTCTTCCACGCTCTCGACAAGGAACAACACACAAAGCGCAGGAGAACAAAGGCTAAAAACAGGAGCTCACGCAAGGTTCAGCCACGGTGCAGGAAAGGAAAGGAAAAAAAAAAAAAAAAAAAAAAAGAAAAGAAAAGAAAAGTTGATCAATGCATCTTTGAGGTTCTTCTCGCCATCTCACCTTCTTATCGCACGAAAAGAAGAACGGCTTTTCCCACGTGACGCAAAGAGCTCGCTCGAGGTGGAGGCTTCTCCTTGGACCCTTGACTCTCTCCTCCTCGCTGATAGTGTTGTGCACCTTCCCTCTTCTCTGCCACGACATCGATCCAATACAACTCGGCGACATATACCCCCCACCACCGCGCCTGACAGCTGGCTCTGCATTTCCCACGATGTCGCTCTCATTCTATCCCCCGCCCAACAACGCAGCCCCCTCATCCTCAAAACAAACCTCAACCACTGTACCCGCCCACATCACCTTTTCGTTCAGAGACCGCGCGATCTCACTCCCCTCCTTCGCCTCGCTCAAAACAAAAGATCTCCGCAACGGTCATCGCTCATCAGTCCGCGGCTTAGGCTGGAGCATCGACGGTCGCAAACTAGCCACATGCTCCGCAGACCGCACAATCCGAATCTGGGTTCCTGAACGATCCATCGATCACCGAGCATCCACCGAACTTCGAGGACATACCGATAGCGTTGATCAGCTCGTATGGCATCCCACCAACCCTGAGGTGCTGGCTACTGCATCCGGTGATAAAAGTGTTAGGATATGGGATACTCGTTCAAGCCCTACATCGGAAGCTGGAACGGTGGTGCAAACGCCAGGTGCGAATATTAACATCACCTATCATCCTTCTGGAGACTACATTGCGGTGGGGGATAAATCCGATACAGTCTCCATCATAGACACGAGGCAGGGGAAAGTGGTGCATACTGTGTGTAGTCGTCGACCTTCTCCGCCCCCAGGAGATGGAAGCTGGAGTGAGGCTACGGTGGGAGGTAGTTATGATGAGATCAACGAACTTTCTTTCTCCCCAGACGGTTCGCTACTCTTCCTCTCCTCCGGCTCCGGCTCGATCCACATCCACCATACCCACTCCTCTCCACATGCTTATCAACGAATCCATTCGCATCCAGCCCATACATCAAATATCTTTTGCATCCAACCCGATCCCCTCTCTCGCTACATCGCCACTGCATCCAGCGATGCTATGATCTCTTTGTGGGATAGCAGAGAATGGTTCTCACACAAAATGTTCACCAGCTTAGCTTTCCCAGCTAGAGCTGTAGGTTTTAGCTTCGACGGCGAATTGCTAGCCGCAGGAGGAGAAGATCCGTTCATTTCGATAAATGCTACCGATCCTGCGCTGAGCGGAGGAGCTGCAGCCGGAGATCAGGTTTGCAAGATACCTCTGGGGCAGGGTACGATGATCAACACTCTTGGTTGGCATCCGAACAAGTACGTGCTAGCGTATGCTGGTGATGAAGGAAACAAGGCTGATGGTGGGTGTGTTCGCGTTTTTGGTCTTCAATAGTGTCCCATATCACCTCTTTATTGCTGAAGCTGGAACAAGCATTGTGTTTGTACGGTCTTTTTGGCTCAGCAAAGACGTTTTGCAAAAAAAAAAAAAGAAAAAAAGGTACCTCTTAACGAAGTGCGAATCGGCGCCTTTGCAAACGCTGCAAAAGATAAACGATGTTCTCACACCGACTCCCCGTTGCGGCGATTGCAAGCTTTGTGTGCTGATGAAATGCGACGAGACATCGTGCAAGAAACTTGCATCGCGGAAAGGTAGGAAACGATGCGGGAGTGAAACTCCACAAACGGCTCCGTCTATTAACGCAAGCTTTGCGAACACACACACCTTGTCGCCATGAAATCAGCGAACGTCAACGCCTCGCTTTGAGCTTGCTCACACCCTGATTGAGAATCGCATCGAAACAAAATCGAACATCACCCATTCGAGATGCACGCATCTCCCCCACCGCACACTTTGCACAAAACACGGTGATAAAGTCGCCCAAACATACGATTGAAACATGACTCCCGATTGCAACCAAACCCCCCAACATCCTCTTCAATAAGTAAGACTCTTGACCAAGGCATCAGCAATCCTAATCGCCTCTGGTTTATAAAACAGCTCTCCGACATGGGGGAAAGGAGTATCCCAACCACCCACCCTCATTACTGGCGCTTCCAGTTTGAGGAAACAGTTCTTTTGGACTTCTGCTGCGATTTCGGCTCCCACCCCGGCGGTGATTGGTGCTTCGTGCACCACAACACACCTTCCTGTCTTTGCTACGGATTGGATGATGCTTTCTCGATCCCAGGGCAAGATCGTCCGAAGGTCGATGATTTCGATGTTTGCCGAGCGGGTGGATTGCGGGAAGTGCTTGGAGATGGAAGCAGGAGGGTTTCGGAGGATGTCGAGAGCTTCTACGCAGGCGTAGAGTGGTGCTCCCCAGCTAATCAAGGTCAAATCACTTCCCTGCTTTACAACCTCTGCCTTGGAAAGAGGGAGTGTAAAGTCATCCACGGGCACCTGTTCAACCGAGCTCCTATAAAGGATCTTTGGCTCGAGGAACACCACCGGATTATCATCCACAATACTAGCCCTCAACAACCCCTTGGCCTGAACCGGATTCCTGGGAACAACAACCTTAAGTCCAGGTACACCCATAAAAAACTGCTCAACACTTTGACTATGATACAACGCTCCATGCCCCACCCCCTGACACGGCGCTCGAATCGTCAACTTGCCAACGTTAAACTGTCCACCAGAACGATAGTTGTACTTGGCAGCCTCGTTAACAATCTGGTCAAAAGCTGGGAAAATGTAATCCGCGAATTGAATCTCTGCAATAGCGGTGTGTCCCATGTCAGCAATGCCGATGGCGAAGCCGATGATACCCTGTTCGGTTAGAGGGGTATTGAATACTCGATCTCGACCAAAGGATTCGGAAAGACCCATGGTGGAACGGAATACTCCACCGAACGCGACATCTTCTCCGAATACGAGAGAGGTAGCGTCGGAGGAGAGCGTGTGCGATTGGGCGTCGCGGATTGCCTACCGATGCCAAATGAGCGGGATCGGGGAAGCGGATAAGAGGTAAGGCGGAAAGAAAACAGAGAAGCAGAAAGAAAGAGGAGAAACGGGAGAGGAGACGGGTCAGCATGCTCACGAAGCACCAAGAGGAAGAAAGAAAGAAACCAAAGAGAAAACGGAAACAAAAGACACAGTGCGATGTCGACAAACACGGACAGAGCCTAACAGCAGCAGCGATGGTGCGGAATCTATACTAAGTGAAGAAGCTAAAAAGGTTTGCGTGATATACGGCTACAAGTTTGCTAACTAGTCGTGAGTGAATGAATGCTGGCGCCTAGTTGGACTGAGACTGGCCCTCAAGATCGCGCTTACGACCTTCAAGCGTCAACGCCAACTGCTGTCCAGCCGCCTGGCCAAGTACACCAGCCAACTGTTGAGCTGGAGCGGAGAGCAAACCGACAATCTGTCCCCTCAACTGGTCCAGACTGCCGATCCTACCCACGTCTCTCGTCTGAGGCACCTGCAGCAATCTGTTACCCTCCAACACCGCCGCCAGCGGTACCAATCTCGGATTCGCCACCGCTGTATTCGGGAACTTGGCCCCCATCGCTGGAGCACGAGGAGGCGCATGACCCAACGCTCTGTCAACGACATTAAACAACGCACTAAGATACGCAGGAGTCAAATGTTCGCAAGTCAGCAAAGCGATCGGACCGCTCAAAGCCGGTTGCAGTTTCTCCATCGTCTCGTTACCAACCGCCAACTGTCTTGCTGCAGCTTTGATTAATCCTGCCCTAACCACCGTCAAGGAAGCTTTGGAGGATTGACCATCGGGAAGCTTGATCGCAGCAATGTCGGAACGAACTTTGGCAAGTTCAGCGACAGAGAGGTTGTTGTGCTGGAGAACAAGAACCATCTGACTGTCGGTGAGGAGACGCAGGTACTTTTCGTAGAGAAACGATTTCTTGGCTGGGTACTTTCGCGAAGTGGCGGACACAACGGAAGTAGGGAAAGCAGGGGAAGAGGAGGGGGCTACGGAAGCACGAGAAATGGCGGAAGTCGAAAAGGATCTGCTACGCACCGTGTACATGTTCATCTTTTGGGTTTCTCTCTGAATGCTCTGTTCTCCGTCGATAAACTTGAGGCCGGGGGTGGCGAGGGAAGATTCGGTCGTGTTTCGTAGCAAAGGAGACTCGTTAACGACGGGTGCCTCGGAAGCGCTGGGAGGCTGAACCTCGGCAGTAGCAGCAGATCGGCTCGAGGTGGCGAAGCTGCGGAAGAAGGAAGAAGACTTGGGCGCCATACGAGCCTGGATGGCAGTAGGTCGACGAGCGCCGTTGCTGCTAGAGGAAGCCATGGGGTGGGCGGCAGTGTGGAAGAATCGCTGAGGCTGCTCAGGGTCGTTACGAGGGTCAAGACGGTGCTCGATGGGCGACTCGTGAGCAGGAGGGGGAACATAAGCACCACCCTTGAGCTCCATCTCGCGAGTCTGGTCGATACCGTCCTCGAAGATGGCATCCGCAACAGCCCAACCCTCGGTAGGGTCAACGGTCCTGTCGATGGGTCGGCTCAAAGCCTCGTTGGTCAAGTGCTTGATCTCGTCTTCGGGGAGCTCGATCTCGAGCGTGCGGAAGTTCTCCTCAATGCGCTCGGGAGTGATGCTCTTGGTGATGGGGATGATGTCCCTTCCAAGAGTCCATGCAAGCAAGACCTGAGCAGGAGTGATATTGTTCCTCTGGGCTACATCGACGACAACGGGGTCCTCGAGGTACTTGGCGACGTTCTGGTTGGAACCGAAGGGCGAGTAAGCCTGGAGGGTGACACCGTGAGCGTGGGCGTAGTTGCGGAGCTCCTCGTTGTGAACACCAAGGTTGACTTCGACCTGGTTGACAACAGGCTTGATGTTGGCTTCTTCGACAACCTCGCTGATGCGGCGGATGTTGAAGTTGCTGACACCAATGTTGCGAACCTTGCCCTTCTTGACCATCTCCTCCATGACGCGGTAGGTGGCCATGTAATCACGCGAGAGATCGGTCTGCTCGACGGGGTGACCACCAGTGCTGCGAATGGAACGGACCATGGCGCCGTTTGCATTCAAGAAGGCCACGGGCCAGTGCATGAGGTACAAGTCGAGGTAGTCTGTTCCCAAGTCTTTGAGTGTATCGTTCAAGGCCTATCGAACGAAAGCAGAAGTAGAATGGATAGATAGAAAGGGTCAGTCTTCGGTACGGACAAGAGGAAAGAATCGTAGCCGGTGGTTGGGGTGCCTACCTTTTCAACGTGCTCAGGATCGTGGAAAGAGTTCCAGAGCTTAGAAGTGAGCCACAACTGCGAACGGGGAACACCGGCTTTCTTGATACCAGCAGCGACGGCGTCTTCGTTTCGGTAAGCCCAAGCGCAGTCAATGTGACGGTAGCCAGTCTTGATAGCGTGGGCAACAGCAGGAGTAGCCTGTTCCTTGGTCATCTTCCAGGTACCGAAACCCAACTTGGGGATCTCGGCACCGTTGGCCAAGGTGAAGTTGGCGGACCTTCGGATAGCAGAGGCGTACATATTGGGCAAAAAAGACGACTACGACGCTGCTACTGATAGAGCGCGCGAGGTGTCTGAGAGTGAGGTATGAAGAAGTGCGATCACCGAGAGTAAGCTGGTGGCAGTGCTGAGCTCGATGGTGATGACGTGGATGATGACAGGTGTCGAAAAGGACGAAACGACGTGGCGTGGGAAAGGTATGTGATTGCCACGGAAGAGATGTGATCTGATGTGATGTGGTGGAGATGAAGGATGTCACAAGGGACGGTCTTGAGGATGAGAACAGAGAGAAACCTATAGAAAGAAAGAACAAGTACACAGGGAGAGGCAAAAAGAAGAGAGAGAGGATGAGTATGTCCAAGCGGAGAAGCCGATGGTCGAAAGTGCGGAGAGGCCGACAAAGGCGAGAGACTAGCAAAAGTGCTCAGGCGATCTGCAAGGAGGAGGAGGAGGAGGAGGAGCAGAACGAAAGAGGCCGTGAGCGCGAGAGGGAAAGAGCGAAGGTCGATGACGAGTCGAAGGGTCGGAGAAGAAGCGAAAGCGAAAGTGTGAGGAAAGTGCTGGTGGGAAGCCTCTTTCTGCTGTCGGGCTTGAAGGCTGGAGCGGGGGGGAGAGAAGGGAGAAAGCTGCGGTGATGTCCCTCAAAGATGGATGATAGCAGTCGTCGGGTCAAGCGAAGAAAAGCAAAAGCACCACCATATCCAGGTCTTGCGTCGAGGAAAAAGTGCCACACGCACTCACACACACACTCACACTAACGGAACTGAGAATGAGAGAATGGGGTCTGATTGTGTATCGCAGTCCTGCTGACTCTGCTCACGGTGTGACGGCTGAGAGGAAAAAAATTGTCTCTGAATTTGCAGCGATCTCTAGGAAATCAGCCTAACGTGACGCTCTCGAGGCTAAAGAGACTAGAATTGCTGCCTGCGATTTTCCACTCGCTCGAGACCGCGCGCTCAAACCCACACAATTGGATTGGACTCGCTTCCGTGTCTCGATGCCGGACTGCCAATTTCCAACCGCATTTTTCGTCCCTTCTCGCTTCAGCCCGGATAGCAGCTGGTCGACTCGCTCTTCGGAATCGGCACTAATGAACGCTTCATCGCTGTTCTTTACACACGCAGAAGATGAGCCATAGTGAACAGAGAGTAAAACAACAGGGCAGGGCGAGATCCGAGCCACTGTTTTTTTCGGAGAATATCCTCTGGCGAAAGGGCTGAGAGCGAGAGTGGGGATTGTCCCCCGCTTTTTTTACTCGAGCTTTTGATTGCCGAGTCGCGCTTTGCTATCGAGAATACAGACTGATAGAGTGACGTGCAAAGGCAGAGTAGCAAGCGATTGTGTGTCGGCAATTTTTCGCACTCGGCAAGCAAAGCAAGCAAGCAATCAAGCAAGCAAGCAATCAAGCAAGCAAGTAAGCTGGATTCCTTGTCGATGCCTCTCCGCAGCTTCTCTCCTCCTTTCTCACGCGAAACTCACTTTTCTGACAGATCACAAGAGCGGGAACGCGAAGCAGCGGCGCCGCCTTGGCACACCGATATGCCGGTCAATTGCACGGACACCTTACGACGACGCATGAACCACCCACTTCTCCTCGTTCGTGCTTTGCTGGATGCGCGTTGCGCACTTCTCGGCTCTTCCGCCTTTTGCACACGCCTATCTTTCCTCTGGTCGACCTTGTTCATAATTCACAGCAATCTTTCCTGCTCTGGCGCAGTTCGAGACCTTGCAAAGGAACGAGCGACTGGACACCATTGAGAACACTTGAGGTCGAGAACAATGGACACTCCGACTTGCTCAACCTAGCTCAAGGAGCACAGTCGCACCCAGGATTCATCGACCAGCGGAAGGCTACGAGGTTCTAGCGCAAGTCGTTGCTTGTGTGAATGATATGCAGCCTTTGAGCACGGGTCAACTCGTGCATTCAGCACACCACAACTCTCTCCAACCATCACAACGCGTCAGTCTCTTGCTCGTTCAAAGCTGTTTAGACGCCGAAGCCTCTCGATCGATCTCCCGATTCAACTTGGCTCGATTTGATGCTCGACTCTATCATATCAACCAAACTTCGATTGGCACAGTTGATCTCAAACCAGTTCCAGTGCTTGTATCTGTGCCTGGATGGAATAAGATCGCGTTCAAAGTCGGCTCTTCGGCCTCAAACCCCAGATGCAACGCTGCTGGGGGAGCGAGCGAAAAGTGCGGGGGTGGCCGTCAAAACCGACACATCCATCCAGTCTTTGCCTCCCCGCATTCTCTACACTCCTCTTCCTTTCTTGCTTTGGAGCTTTGCTGTTTTTGCTTCATGCCAAATACATACACCCATGTTGCTTTCTACTGTACCCGAAAGAGAGTTGTGTGTCGGACCCTGTTGATCTTCATCCGAAGGTATCCTATCGCAAGTGTGAGGTCGACCGTCACGTCCGAAATCTCACTCCCGATACCTCGTCCTGAAATCGCGATTCCGATCTGCCCAGCGTTGGTCCGAACACTTTCCTTCTCTCTGAGTGAAATCGGATCTTGACACACCAAAATCAGCCCGATATGAGAATTTGGCGCAGGCGTCGCCATCCATGATCATCGCCCCACTTTTTCCTCCCACTTCCATTTCTGCGCTTGCTCGAGGATGCAACTCGAGAAGGCAGTAGCTCAGAGTGAGAGGTACGAGATTCAAGATTGGGTCTCATTAGAACGGCACAGGAACGGGTTGCGTGTGCAGAGGTGGCGGGGACTCTGCAACCACCCACTTTTCATCGGTGGGGATGGCGGTGGCGCAAAGATCTGATCACTTCTCGCTCCATCTCGCTATCGTATCGCTATAGAAAGGCGTCATTTTACTATATGAGATGTTGTCTGCTTTCTTCTGGCCCTATTGTTTGAGTTCATATCCTACCCATCATCGTCACAAAAGGCAGTGTCGACTCACCAACGGCTTGGCACTCTTTCCCGTGAACCAGCTCTTGGTTCCCCTGCTCGCTAGCTGTGAATGAAGCAGCCGACTGGTACGATCTTCTGCCGAACCTTCAGTGGTGATGCCAATGCACTTGCAGACAGGGCGACGACGTGCTTGGCAGACTCGTTGCAACCCGCTCAGCTGCTCAAGCGCAATACTCCTACCCATCCATATCGCCTATATACCCCTCTCATTATATCAACTCTATCCGTCTCTCATCCATCCACTCAACTCACACACAACTCTCAACTACCACACACGCATACGACTCTCAAGTCAAAATGAGCTCTCCTTCACTCTCCTCTTGGTTGCCCTTGCTGGCATTTCTTCCTCCCTTGCTGAGCCGTCCAAGAGACCATCTACCATCCTCGAAAAGCGCGAATCTTTGACCGAATGCACCAAGTCCATGGCCGATGCTGCCTGGAAATCTTCTTATAAACCTCGCTCCATCTCGGCCGTCATCTGCCACAAAGAAGGACCCGACTACTTTATCGCCAACAAATCTGCCGATCACCACGTCATTGAAGGCATACACAAATGTTCCACCAGAGTGGGGCTCATTCGGAAGTCTTATAGATACGTCTGTCACTATTTGATCGGTGAAAACAGTTTCCAGATCACAGGTGATGGAGGATATGAGAACGTGTCTCTTGTCAGACTTCCTCACAAATGCACTTGGGAAAGCGGCCGTTTGGACTGCCATAAGTAGATCGCACTTGGTCTTCGCAGCATCGCAATCCATCAGAGCTGGCGCTCAATCATGGTATTAGTCTCTTAGCGAATTCTGTTTCTTTGTTTCTGTACGCACAATTCAATCCTACTCTCACTCTCAAAATGTTGTTTGCGTAGAAAGTGCGGACTGAAAGTTTGTTTGTGGGATAGCATGTGAAGCTCGACTCCACCATCTAACCCCCTATACGCGTTTTTTTGCGGAGCACACAAACAACACTGTCTACTTTCAGCTGCCTGTTCGCTCCGTTTTTGTGTGGAGCACACATACGATCTCATCAGTATCGAGCGCTTAAGCTCCGGTCTTGTGCGGAGCACGCAAACAATGCTGTCCGTTTTGAGCGTCTTCGCTCCGTCGCCGCAAGGAAACTGAAAAAACAGCTCAATTCGGAGTTCGTTGCGATGCAAACACCGACACGAGATCATAGGAATGATCTCGTCAACCTTGCGTTGCTTGCCAAACTTCCATTCGAGGGTGAGAGAGAACGACGGCTCAGGGACAGGCTTGTTGGGGTCGCCAGGCCTAAAGTCGATGCGACCACCACGATAGTAGAGCAGTACGTCTTCCCAGAGGAAAGGGGCTGTTTGTCGGTCAGGATCAGTGTCAACCTCGGCATAATGGTACCTGACAATCATGCCAGGACAAAGGTCAGTGATCTCGAGGAGGGTAGGGACGAAGGTCATGCTGAGGCGTTCGACCTCTGTCATCGTTGTTTTCCAGAGCGTTGCCAGGACAGCAGAGATCTCGGCCGCAGTAAGAATGCGTTTGCGACGAGCTACCACTGTCAGAAGGCGCTGACTTTCCAGAAGGCATGCAAAATTACAGATCATGGTGCGGGCATGAGAGTTATGTCATCCGATCCCTTGCTGCCGTGGTCTCTTACAATGTGTCCAGCTTTGACCATCGGGCGTCTATCCACCTCAGAAGCGCACCAAGACCTGGAACTTTGCACGACTTTTGGCGGGACGAAATGCTCGTCACCGTGGGAAACAACAGTCCCGGAAACTTAAGTCACGACAGAATCAGCGCACAACTTCAAGAGACTTTCAGAACACTCCCCTTCGAAACCATACGATGCAGTTTATTCTAGAAGGTGGTGACACAGAGTTGACTCGATCCCTCATCGATCGTCTACTCCAAGCAGCAACTCGATGCATCCCATGGGAGATGGCAGCACCAGTTGCCAGAGAATTCACAGACCCAGCACCAGGCGCACCGACAGTACCCCCACCCTTGGTTGAACCCCCACCTCAAGTTGAACCCATAGAGGAGGCACTTCCCGCAATAGCTCTGTCTCGTGCTCGCCTTCCAAGGCAAACGCAACAAAGCTTCGTCGACCCCAGCCTGAGACAATATGCACAGAACGGAGGGCCAGTCCCAGCAACTGATACTGAGCCGTTATCACCAACAGCTCTCCTACTGCAATCCTTGCTTGATGAAAGCGCTCCAGCTCCTTCAACACCTTCCAATGACGGCACAGAAACGGGTGCAGCTGTCCCAGATGCAACGGCACTAATAGACCGCTTACTGCAGGTGGATGACAATGACGAATTAGAAGCAGACAATATGGATGAGAATAGGGAAGATGCGGAACTTTTGGCTCAAGCCGAAACGATTTCAATGTTTACTGCCCTCTTTGAAGGGGAGATGTAGATTCTCATCGACTCTATACTGAGTCCTAATCCTGTCCGTTGGTATGTAATAATGCGTTTTGAATTCCTCTGCGGTGCACTACGAACCTGTTCTACTGCGTCGTGCTCTGACCAAGAAGCTGATCAACGAATTGAGATGACTCGTGTCAGTTGTATGCCTGCAACGAGTGACACTCAATGAAAATCGCAGCAGGTCCAGTCGGCAGGAACGACTGGAAGAAATGGACTACTTTGCTTCTGCGAACAGGTAGTTCAACGAAACCACTTTAATCGACACCGCTTGGTGGAAGCGCCAGCCACTCGTTTCCTGTGATCGACAAACAGGGGGTAAGTACAGTAAGTATATGAAAAAACAAAACGGTGCTGTTTGAACTATGTTAAAGGTCTAAGGCTTCCGTGGCTGGTTCTTGATGAATCGGCTAAAACATCAATTCGAGAAGACACAAGAGTCATACCGATTTAGATCACGTTGTACGGCCTGTTCGCTGCGATGGGTAATCGATGAACGGGACATACAGGTTAATCGGTTGGGAACCTTTGTTGCTGAAACACTGCAAATTGAGACCGAGTCCTTTTGCTCTGAAGCAAGGAGGACCAGTGAACTGTAGTTCACCTTTGTCCTGCTTGTGACTATCAGCGGGATGGAATACGGACTCATGGCAGCAGTTGGCAACTTCGGATCAGGAAAGTTTATCCGACTGCTGTCAGCCTATGCACCCATTTACTCCTTTTACGGCCTCATCGCTGCGATTGGCAACTTTGGTGCTCGAAACTCTCTCCAAGCTCGTTCAACCTTTTTTAAGCCAAGACCAGAAAGTTGCATCTTACAATCTGTAACAAGGAGCAATCCTGACAATGTGCTTCTCTCTGCAATCTTTGTCAGCTCCGCACCTGGTCGCTAAGACCGCCTGGATCAAATCTGCAAACGAGAGGGTGCGTGTGTGCGCTTGGGCCGGGTGTGCGTTATTTGACAGGCTATCGCGCTCACACTTAACTTTTTCCGACGCAAACACAGACACAGACGGGGTGGAAACAATGTGACAAGGGTCGAAGAAAGCGAAAACTCTTGTTCTTTTGATTGGGAATACCGGTGACAGAGTGTGTTCTGTGCAACTTTCTGTACCACTTTTTCGTTATGGACAGGCTTTGGTGAGCAGCCCGATCCTTTCTTTTGGTCCGAAGGAGAGACTGTTATCCTCCTCCTCCTCCTCTTTTTTCTACCAAAGTGACGTCCTTGGTCGATACACCCTGCGCCAACCTTTCCATTCGCTTACCCATCGTGAGCTCAGCCCAACATAGTCACCATCTGTGATCAGTGCTTCTCTTGAACACTACTCCCCTCACTCTCCTCATCGCTCTCCCCACTGCCCCTAACCTCTGAATCCTTCACCCTCCCCAAAGCCTCTTTCGCTCCCACCACGCCCTCCGTACCATCACCCACTTCACCTTCCCATCCATTCTCCACCAAATACTCCAACCACCTTCTATCTTCTTCCGCCAGATCGAACCTTGTCGTTTCTGGGATGAAGAAGTACACCAATCCCACTCTGATCAAGCCGAGTAAAGCGGAGATGATAAACACCCATTTCTTCCCAAGGTGGTTCTGGATAGGCGTGAAGGCCTGGACGCCGACTGCGGCACCAACTTTACCAGTTGCAGCAGAGATACCATAAAATGTACCCCTGAGTGGAGACGGATATACCTCCGAGGAAGTGAGACTACAAAGGTTGCCTGGTCCAGCGTTACCTGTAGCAGCAATAAGCCCATACAGGATAACAAACAGGGGAGTTATGGTGATGATCTTATCATAGAGACAGCCAATGATAAGACCTAGTACCAAAAATCCACTTAGTCCTAGCATAAATGTAACCCTGCTACCGAATCTAGGCAACAATAGCACACCTACGAAGACACCAGGTAATCCTATCGTGCTGAGTAGTAGCTGCCACTCTGCTACCTTAAGCAGCGTTGGGTTCTTAACAACCGTGCTAATAATCGTACCACTAAACACACCTAGAGGGAAAACAACAAAATCGTAGATGAACCAAACACCAGCAGTCCCAATCAATCTCCTCCAGTACTTCTTCAATGCCAACCCATACGGGACTCTCTTCCTCATAGCCGTCTTCCTATACAAGCTCGAATTAAGCACCATCATTCTAAAGTAGAAGATAATGAGGGGGAAAAGGGCACCGAACCCGAAAACGGTTCTCCAAATGATGCCCAAATCCCTAAAACCCGAGGCGTCTTTTTGATTGTGATATCCGGTGATCTTGAGAACAATGAGGAAGGAGAGTGAAACGATGGTGCCAAATGCTAGCACTAGGTTGGTGACCAAGATGAAGACCTGCGATCGATGTTTTTTGCCCAACCTTTCGTTTGCAGCTTCGGAAGCGCTGGTTGAACTTGCACTGTTTTCATCAAACCACCAAAGGGCAATATGTTAGCTGACATCCTTTACCACATCATACACCTTCTCGAAGCTGTATAAGAGGCTGAAACGAACCTGTATTCACCTCCTATACCAATTCCTAGTCCTCCGCGAGCAATGGTGAGCCACCAAAACATGTTTTCCGGTTTCCCATTCACCGGATAAGCAGCCGTAGCAAAGATCGCGCCCAAAACAAGGATGGTTGTGGTGAAAGTGATACCTGATTTCCTGCCTATTCTGTCACAAATGAGTCCAACGGAGATCTGACCAATGATTGAGCCGACAAGAGAAGCATTCGAGATACGGGTTTGAACAGTAGCGTTGTATACCTCTGCGCCATAGCGTGTGCGAAAGACAACATTAGCCATCGTCATTAGGGAGTTTTGATATCCATCGCTGAGCAAAGCACATCCTGCGGCGAGGATGAGCAATACCGAGTTGTTCCCTCGAGGCTTGACCACGTTTCCATCCGTGGAGGAAGGAGGGGTGAGTTGGGCTGGATCGTGTTTGTTGTCGGACAAGGGGGTGGAAGAGGAAGGTTTGGTAAGGATTAGGTCGTCCGAGTTGGCAGTTGTTGAACGAGCTTGGGTTGGAAGAGTGGGGAGCTCCATCGTCATCTTGCACCACGATGGTGTTTGATGGGAAGGAAGAGAACAAGGAGTTGTCAGAGAGGGATCAGTTGGTGCGGTACGGATTGAACCCACCGACACTCTCTAGCTCTTTTTATACCTCCTGACCTAAAAAAGGTGGGGTTTTTTTAGATCAGACGAGGCCCAAGCTGATCCCAGCGCCCACGACTTTGCTTGTGCTAGTAACTACTTGCGCAGACACAGAAGGAAACCCAACTCACCAAACACCCCTTGTCCAACCGAGAAGGCCTCTAGACGAGTGCGGATCGTCCCCAAACCGATCGCAACTTTTCCTACCCCTTCACTTATGCTCTCAGACCTCGCTCGTACTCTCGCTTAAGCAGTCGAATCTCGGCTAGGATCAAAAGCCAAATTCACTCGTCCCGCACCGTGGGGCCAAGGGGGGAGGCGAATAGGAAACTGTCGAATACTGCACACGTTCCACCCATTCTGCTGCATGTAAATCCTCGCACGTTCAACCCTACCCCTTCTCTTCTCTCTTTGTCTCCTTGAATATAGTACAATCCTTTGATTTCAAACAGTAAAAGCTGTCAAAGGTTGTGGATTTCACCGGTTTCAACACGGTTTGGCTCTGCAAACCTTCTGAGACTCGCACGAAGGTTCATTTCTGCTTTCGGCCACCGATTCTGGAACGGCAACTTAACCAGAACATGCAAGCTGAACAACTTAATTCTGGATAAGAAAAAGGTGAGCGAAGATAAACCACAAAAATCCCGCCGCGCCGCACCGCACCGGCGGCACAAAATGGCTTGGATCCCGGAGAGTTTTCTTCGCACGTGCCTCCCGCTCACTATCCCCCACCTACACCAAAGTTTCACCACCAAACCCTCCCCCATCCCTGCATAGAAAAACCCCCCCATCTCAACAATAGCCAACAAGTAAACCTAGCAGAAAGACCAAGAGCTCACCAATCCCCAATTCCCCCCCTCAGAACCACTCGATCCGAGAATACCAAGGTACGAATCAGATGCAGATCTGGGTGGGCGAGTTGATCGAATACGCACAGAAGCGCAAGACAAAAAGTATGATTGTAACAAAAGAAAAATGCATTGTTCGTTCGTTAGAGAGTATGTGAATGTTACAAGTACAGCCAAGATGCGATGCTATGAGAGTCTTCAGTGCAATGGTAAACGACGACAAAGGTCTAATCCTGCTTCCCTTCTTTCCACTCCTCCCCTGTTTGGCTTCTTACTTGGTGGCAGCAATCCTAGCCCTCAACCTAGCCTCCAATTTCTCCATCATCTGTGGCAAACCTTCTCCCTCTCCAGCAACACCGCCACCTACTCCGCCGGATGCAGTCATTGGCTTCCTCTCCGGAAGATGAAGATCTTCATAATAGACAGCTTTGCGCGTGTGACCCATCCTCCAGAGTTTGAATGTCTTGAGCATTTCGTTCATCTCTGCTGTGACGGGGGAGTTGGGGGAGGAGGAGGAGGCAAGGGTTCGAAGACGTGCTTCGCGAACAGCACGGATCCAGTTGACTTGACCTCGAGGAAGGTATTCGTTCGAGTAGGGAACTTCGCTGAATCGGATCTCTTTCATTGCTTTTGCGCCGACACAAGGGACGGTGGCGAGCTTGGTGCCCGAATTGGTGGCAGGAGTGGAAGAAGGCCACATCCAGTTGTAGAGTCGGCTGAGGATGCCAGTGGGAGCGGATGCTGGTGCTGCTGTTGTGGATGTGCTGGAGCTTGCGGTGGCACCACTGACGGGGCAGACAGCAGCAGTGTCCCAAGGCTTGACGGGCACTTGAGCAGTTGCGAATGGGCAGCCAGGCTGAGTCTGCAATGGAATGTCGAGGAAGGCATCCAATGTCCTGATGAGAAGAGAATGATCCCCCGAGACACCGTCAAAGTCATCGACACCCCAGCCGTGGAAGCCTTGAGCATGCGACATCCAAACTGCCTTTTGGATCTTGTCTTCCTTCAAAGTGTCGAAAAAGTGTCGGAAGGCGGCTTTGAGCGCAACGTGGCCTTGCTTCAATGCATCCGCTGCCTGCTGCTCTTCACCTTGCGCGAGGAAGGTCTGGCATTGTGCGATGGAGCGATAGAGCTCGAGCGAGATCCTCTCCATCTCGTAGAAGACGAAAGCATTGTATCGTTCTGCGTCGACGACAGATTGGTGAGGCATGTGACGCATGTTGGAGTAGGCCATCTCAAGGTTGTCACCTTGGGGGACGACGTTGACCAAAGTCATGGAGAAGAGACAACCACCGGTGGACTCGATGCCGTAGAAATCATTGAGCCAGAGGAAGGGTGCAGCGATAGTGTCTGGGAAGTGAATCTTCTTTTCGTCCTGTGCCATGGCTACTACTGGCAGTGTGCCCCATCGGTAGAGGTGAATGAGATAAGCCATGCACGCGAGCAAGCCGAGACGAGCATTGACGTCGAGTTGAGGGAGCGTCGACATGACCTGTTGCACATCGACAGATGACAAGGCGTGTGCGAGCCATTGACGGTTGTCATCGATCGTTGCTCTGAGTTCAGCATCTGTATAGTTGGGACGCAGCTCGGGGTTGACAAAGCGTGGTGGTGCCTGCTTTGCAACGTGGTCGTAGATGTGAAGACAGGATGGCCAAGAGTCGCGATATGTGGGTTTGGGTGGCCAACTTCCTCCTCCTTCTGTGCGAATCATGTCATCGAGTGCAGATGTGAGACAGGTGGAGAGTGCCGAAGAGAGCTTAGGTGCGAGGTCGGCTGTGGAGTAGAAGGGCTCATCGACGATGGATGTGGCCGAAGAGGAAAGATGGGAACTGTTGCGTGTGAGAAAGTCGGGTGTCTGAAGTGCTTCCAAGGAGGAAGTGGACGAATTGTGACTGCTGGATGGAAGTGTTTGCGACATGATGTGCCAGCTATGAGACTATGAGATGATACTGATGGTCAATGGTATGTGAACCTCCGTATCAGTGCTCGTGGTGGTGTTTGTGCGAGGAGACAGTCCAGAGGCGATGGTGCTGAAAGACGGGACTATATGAGTGCGAAGAGAGCCTCGAGGTTGGGCTGTTCAGGGATCCGGTGTGTAGTAATGAGTGGTTTGATGACAGCGTGGGCGGCGCTGGGCACGTAGTGTAAAGGACGAGATGAATGGGGGGTGCGATATGAAATGGGGCCGAGCGCGAGTGCGAATGCGGGGCGGGGCGGGGCGTGCTGGCTATGGTATCAATGATGACGGTGGAGATGGCGGTGGTGGAGAGGGAGGAAGCAAGATGTATAAGTATTGGAAAGCAAGTGAAAGCGCAGGATGAGAGAGCGGCTGGCTGAGTTGAGAGAGAGCTTTGATTTTCTTTGGCTTGTCACAGTGACAATAGCCGGAAGGAGTGACACAAGGCAGAGGGGGAGATGATAAGCTCTGTATACCTAGTCACAAACACACTTCCCATGCCGAGATTGCGATACTGTAGGCTGGGTGAGGCGACAACGGCGGGATAGCCGAACAACGAGGGCAGAGCGTGGGTTTCCGTGACCGAATGAATGGGCTCTCTCGCTCGATCCCAAGTCAATTGATGTCGTTGTCGCTTTACTCTGCCATTCTCACACGCACTTGTTGCGCCAACCATCGACACTGCCCTTTGCTACACAACCAACCACCTTTGCCAATGCAACTCGCAGCCCTTGACCGATGTAGCACAGAGGCGCCGTCTTCTAAAATTAAGTGTGTGCGCCGTTTCGAAGGGGTTCAAGAGTTGCAATTAGGCGATGCCGAGAGCGCTGTCAGACAAACGGATACAGCAGCATTGCACAGTATCCGGCGCTCAGGAACCGTCAAACCCGATTTCTTTTTGGAAAATCAAATGCAGTGCAGAGCGCAGAACCCTTTTTCTTTGTGTTTGGCGTTTCGGATGGTTTGCGCAGCAGACTGCCAGTGTGCCTGATCGCGAGGGTCGGAAATTGGCATTCCGAACACCAAAATGATCGTCATTTTTAGCAAAAAAAAAAAAGAAAAAAAGTGGGCTGTCAGAGGCAACACACATGCGGCTATTTACGCTCCACCTCGAGACATCCACAACACCGGCTATTTGCACTCTTGATCTCCTGACCCCTGCTTTCGCTTTCGGATGCTTGCCTTTCCGTAGAGCAAATAGCCGTCGGCGAGACCGAAGAGCATTGTCGTATCGAGAAAGGATCGGATATGGTCACAGACACGGATCGGGCAGAAGGTGTTGCTCACAGTCATTATCGTCGTTTGGTTTGGAACCGTTGGAAGTGATCTTGCCATCTCCATCGCCAATTGGTTATCACGCCCTCTCATCTTTTCGCCTGAGTCGATCCTTGCTCGCTTGAGTTGTTGAGAGTGAACTGCCGCTGCAACAGCGAGACACAAAGAAAAGAAAAGAAAAACAAGGGTACTGTACACATAGAGACTGACACCATGGAATTCCGATGTCGATCCCTTTTTCCGTTTTTTGATTTTTCACGGTTTCCGGTTTCAGTGGGAGAGAGAGAGAAGCGATCCCTTATCAGCAGCAGTGAGAGAGCAATAGGTGACATCGGCAACGACAACGAATTCGATGCTCAACAGTCGACGTCGATCCACACAGCTTTCCATTGATCTTCAGTCAAACTCGCTTTCGGTTTCTCGTTGTTCACATGAAAAGAGGCTGTTCGTGGTGCTATTCTGGTCACCACTCGAATGACTGATGTAGTTGCGGTTGTGATTCTGAGAGAGTTGTTCAAGTTGTCGATGGCGTTCGTTTGGAATGCGACCCTCCTCAACCCATGGCCGCCTCGACAAACAGACAAATTCGCACGAAAAGAAAAGAAAAGAAAAGAAAGTTCGGCAAAATGCGATGTGCGGAGCTGGACAGACAGTGACGAGCTACCGACAGTAACCGATAGAATGTCGTCAGCTTTTCCACTTGCTCTCACGCTCTTAGTAACGTACAGTAGTAGGGTCACTCTGAATGGGTCTCATGACCTTTTTGTTCGTCAGCTGCAACGGCGCGGCTTGTCTGATAGCAGTTTGTCATTGCTTCGGATCCTTGTCCTCCGCTTTCTCGAGCAACAGGTCGGCGGATGTACCGAATTGCTGACAGTGGTCTCGGCGTCGACCCGAACAAGCCTCGGTGGTGGTGGTCGCAGTCGCATTCGCAGTCGCAGTCGACTCGACACGCTTTTCAACATGTTGCACGCTTTCGAAACAAAGCTGTTCGTAGCAAGTGGTTGCGATGTTAGTTCGTCGTCGAGTCTGCAGTCTGTCCGAAACGCTGGTCTGGCTGTGATGCAGGGTCCAATCGCAGGTGTTCCTGAGCGTGGGTTCCATTTTGCTCATCGTTCTGTTGTGCTCGTTGTGTGCCCTTTTTCGAGCCTAACACTAGCAGATAGACATCCCTTCCTCTTTGTCGTTACTACAGACTGCCGTGGTTGACGATCACTGCTTGACTACCGATCTAGAAACTTACAGTTTCGCTCTTCTTCTTGGCGATCAAGCAACTCAGCTCGAGCTTGAGCATATTCGAGCTCGATGTGCGGGTTGAGCGGTGAAGGCGGGCATGCTCAAGCTCGAGCTGAGTTGCTCAGTCCCATCGTTGAACGAGATCGTGATCCATTCACACAAGCACAACGCGCATCGGCGATTCTGTCACGCACTCTAACACCCTGAAAACTGTATGCTGACTTGTCGCGTCATTCGACAAAGTGCGGAAAGTGGAGTCGTTGGACGCGTTAATTGAAGTTGGAAGCGTGTGTTGTCTCTTTCTTTGTCACCCATTTCGAGTTGGTCCGATTTTGACTGACGAGCAATTGCAATTTTTTCCATTTCTTTTCTAAAAGTCACACGGCCCACACACAGATGAGAGAGTGACACCAAAGAAAAACGCCTAATTCATTGATTTCCGGTGCTGCTGATGATTAACTGCGGCTGAGCCTTTAGAATTGTGACTTGTGACTGCTCGAGGTCGGATGTTCCTATCTTCCTATCTTTCCTGGCTATCGTCACACGAACTCAGCCATTCGATCGTAATCGGGGAGAGAGAGATAGAGAGAGAGGGAGAGACTGCGGGCATCGCTTTCCTCACGATCACCACTACCACCAACACGGCTGTCACCATCTTGATCGACCGCTTCGGGCGTTCATCGAGCCATCTTTTCGCTCCCACTTCCGCACGGCACCGCGGCTCTTGGCTAACGTCAAGATCCCGCAACTACCCTTTCCGCATCTCTTCCTTTCAACGCACTCATCAGCTACGACTCTCTTACTCGTCTCCCCCGCCGCCGCCGCCACCATGTCAGACATCAGCTTGAAATGACTTCTTCCCTCGCACAATCAGGCGGCTCGGCCGCCCGATCAGGCTCGCCGCCCCCGCTGCCGGAGCTTCTGCAGCGTCAGCTTGACCGAGTCCGATCTCATCAGCTTGACGTAAACATCTTTTCAGACTTGCTCCAGGCTGCGTGCCAATACCTCGATTCGGGCAAGGCGAAGCAGACTCACATCTACTGCTCCATAGGCAGACCTTGCGATTTCGAGTTGGAAAGCTGCATGCTCCGCGTCTTCAGCTTTCGTGCCAAAGATCAAGTCGAGCGTTGGATGAATCGCATCACTTCCGCCCTCTATTCTAACTGCATTGATTGCTACAAAGGCTTCCTGCGAGCCAAAGATCATCTTCGCACCCTCTATCTTTCCCAGTTCCCTGCCGACAAGGTCAACACTTTCTTCGCTTTTGTCGACTCGGTCGAGGAAAAGCTCGCACTCGATGTGCTCGAAAAGGCAAACCAGACGCCCGGCCATGTCCTTCGCAAGCTAACACGAGCAGAGATCTATGCCGTCCTCACACTGGCGGCTTCCCCGAACGCACCAAAGCTCAACCAAGCGTTCAAAGGCGTCATCAAGCTCGAACAGCTCTCCAACATTCAAGAGCTACCCGCCGGTCTTTTGACTCTCTGCATCGACGATGATGCAACCGTACGGGCGTTCGCGGCAAGACAAATGCTGCTTCTCAAACCGCTGACTCCGGAGATGTCTGGTCTCAGCGTATTCGCTCAAGCGCTGGACCGTCTACAACAGCGTTATTCGGAGCAAGATACAGCGGCAGATTGGTCTTTGCTCTCCATCCTCCTCAATGCTGCTCCAACCTCAGCAGCAGCTCTGACTCCAGCAATCCTCAGCCATGTCCACGATCGCGACGACCGATTTTGTGACGTCCTTAAAGCGTATTCAGTCCTCCTTAAGTTACGAGGTCCGGCAATATGGACAAGCACAGCTCATCCGGCTCCCTCCGACAAAGATGACGAATACCCTACTGTCATTCTCTCTGGCATTCTCGACAACCCTTACTTTACCAAGCCCCTCTTCGAGTCTCAGCGCACCGTCTCAAACCCACGCGAAAAGGCTCTCTTCTTTGGCTGGATGCGCTTGCATCTCGATACTTTGCGCTCACAAGGCGGCAAACTCTTCAGTGAAGCTATCAAACGCATCGCCAACTTTCTCTTTGAACGGATGCAACAAGGTCACGTACCTAACGAGTGTCGCGCCGTCGCGTTCACGGAAGCGATCGACCTCGTGCTCAATCACGCTGATGAGGCCAACAGCAGGCAGGTCGTCGACCTCTACGCTGCTCCTATCACCCAGATTGCTCTCGCCGAAGATAGCAAGGCGGACGAATCGACTCGACGCGCCGCTCGCGATCTCATCGCACAAGCATTTCAGCGAGACGCCACAAACCTCCTACAAGCCTTAGAGAAGCTGTCATCGCTTTCGACTCGCAACAATCACAAATGGAAGGAGCGAACACGAGCCCAGCGCGACTCGAAGCCTGTCGTCTCCGTCGAGACCTTCTACGAGGACGCGGCCCGCCAGAACTACCCTTTGGTCGAGATCTGCAGCGTGCTTTGGAAAGAGGTCTACAGTGTCACGGCATCCGCTTCTTCAAAGCAAGGTGTCAGCATCCTGCTCGGCGCTCTTGCGCTCATTGCCGTCTGCACGCAACCTTCCTTGCAGACCCATACGCTCAAACCACCTTCCAGCGGTAGCAACGCTGCTTACGAAGCGTATGTGACACGTGTCCGTCTGTCAATAGCCAGCGTGCTCAGTGCTTTTCGAGCCATGCGTCGATCCGACTTTGCCGAGCGTCTTGCCGACTTTGGAGAGCTCACACGCGAAGAAGAGGTCCAGCAAGTCTGTACCGCCGACGCCTACAGCCTCTTGATGCTCAATCTATGTCCCGACCCCGACGTCTATCGCCCTGCTCAGAACCTGCTTCGACAAGCTTTTAGCACCGTCGAAAGTCGTGCCGACTGCTTTCGCATCCTCTTCCAGATTAACCACACTTCGGCTCTGCGTGCCCTCGCCGACTACCTCCAGCTCTTCATCAATGCCACTACCAAGATGATTGAGGCCAACGACTTGGCCAAATGGATGGTGCGAAGTTTCGCCGACATTGTCAATGCGCTCGCCGGCAGCACCGATGGTCTCTTGCGACCTGGCACCTCATGGACGCTCATCGAGGATCGATCTACCCTTCAGGCTGTGGCGCTCAAGGCTCCCTCGATCTGGCGTCTCATGTGCGAGAGTGTTGCATCGATCTTCAAGCGTACACCAGCATGGTCAACGCTGCTCGCGCGAGAAGAGATGGTGGCTTGGTTCCGTGATGTCACCATCTTTGCTTCCGAGATGGTGGATGCGTTGGCAGTGTTCCGCAACGTCGTGCGCCGAGCTGCGGATGCTCCGTCTCGATGGACAGGCAAGATCGGCGGAGAAGATGCAGACCCTGTCGAGTCGGCTGAGGACGAGATGATGGTGCAGGCTCTTGCTCTGCCCGTCGAGTGTGCCACCAGTTGGCTTCGCATGAACGATGAAGACATCCTTCGCGAAACGCAATCGTTCATCCTCAAAGCGCTCGATCAGTTCGGTGTCGAGTATGACCTTCCCTCGCGCTCCAAGACCAAAATGCTCACCTTCATCAACGAACAGATGGGCATCAAGGATGCTGCAGCTCGACACACGTTGCTGTCCCTGGACGAACTGGCCGATCTCAAGGTTAGGCTTGACCCGAACGCTGGCATCATTGAGATCAGCGACGAGGATGACGAGACCATGAGCACTGCTTCAGATGTCAAGACGACTCTATCAACAGCTGCGACTTCTGTTTCATCCGCCTCATCTTCCTCACTGAAACGCACCGAGGATGCATCGTCGGCTTCGAAGTCTTCGCACGGACAGACTGCGTCATCCTCATCCTCTGGTCGTGCCAAACCGGAAGAGGACAACTCGCACTGGTGGGCCGGCGTCGGCAACTTTGGTATGCTCTCCAAAAGCCAAGAACAACGACGAAAGAACAAGTTGAAGCAGTCCAAGCTCAGCTTTGCCAAAGTCGACCCTAACGACATCATCGACATCGACAAGGAAGATCGCTCCGACACTGGGGCGGCCAAGAAGCCCATCACGCTTGACTTTACTCGGCCCAAAGCTGCACCTGCACCGGCTCCATCGGCACCCATCAATGCATATCGCGGCGCTTTGTCTCGAGGCATCTATTCTTCGTCCTCAAGCGCATCAGCGAGCTCACGGCCAGGTATCTCGAAAGGTAGCACGGGCAAGCTGGCGCAATTGCGGCAAGAGTTGGGCGGTTCAAGTCGCTCGCTCAAGCCGCAGAACGCCAATGTGCGATCTGGAGACGCTCGTTGGGGCCGCAACCACGAAGACGACGTCACAGTGAGGGCGCCTGCTGCTGTCAGTTCCGTCACTGGTGCGCTCATCAACAAGATGCCGCCTCCCACCACGGAAGCCGCCAAAGCTGCCGCTGCTAGGAAAGCTGCTGGAGCAGAGAGCGACACTACAGCCTCCTCCTCTTCCTCGTCTTCCGAGTCCAGCGATGAAGAGAGCGAGGCAAAGGGGCTGGCGGTGCTTCGTGCCAAGACAGATCGCCCACGCATCCCCAAGGTAGCACAACCACCTCAACGCAAGATGATCGTTCGCGAAGACTTCCATCTCGAGCGGGCTAAGCGCGAACGCGCCGATGCTGAGCGCAAGCGTATCCTGCAGAGCCCGCCTGACTTCTCTGGACTCCATCGTAGCATTCTTTCCTGGAACTACAACCACGAAGGTGATCGACCACCCGCACCGCCAGGCAAAGAGCCCGCATACCGACGCATCCAGCCGCACTTTGCCAGTGCCAACGAGTACGGCCTCGTGCTCGGTCCACTGTTGTTGCTCGAATGCTGGGCGCAGTTCCGCCAGGCCAAGGAAGAGGCCGACAGCAACAACGAGCCTAGCATTCCCCTCGAAGTGGCTGGACGTTCTACAGTCGATATGTTCGTTGACGTCAATGTCACCATTCCACCCGATGTGCTTCCGCCGACGGTCAACTACAACGACGCCGAGATCGTTCGACTCAAAGAGAGGACGCCGGCCATCTCAGGCAAAGAGCCCAAGATCCTTCTGGCGAAAGTGCAAGCGTTCAAGCGACATCCGCAAGGTCATCAGCTGACTTTGCGATGCTGTCTGGCAGACGACCGCCAAGGTGTCAGCACGGCACTGGTCAACCGCTCCAAGTGGGAAGTCAAGAAGCTCTTCTCGCTCACAACGTTGCATCGAGAGTATGGTGCGCTGATGGTCGCGCCGTACTTCGATCTGTTCAATGATGTCATCAAAGGCCGTGTCGCACCCAAAGCGACACTTGCAGCCGACGAAGTGCGCAAGGCGATGCAGGGCTACCAGGTCAACGAGCCGCAAGCTCGAGCTATCTTGGGCTCGTTGGCGACCGAAGGCTTCTCTCTGATTCAGGGTCCTCCAGGTACGGGTAAGACCAAGACCATCTGTGCGCTGATCGGTGCGTTTGTTTCTCGTCGCAAGGGTCCTTCTACATCCGTTCAAGCTGGACAAGCGCATGGCCAGGTCGGCGCGACGAAGAAGATCCTGCTCTGTGCACCGAGTAATGCTGCCATCGATGAAGTGGCTAAGCGTGCTAGAGCCGGTATTCGTCTGTTGGATGGCAAGGTGATCCACCCCAAGGTCGTTCGTGTCGGAAGGGATGAGACTATCAACGTTAGTGTCAAGGACATCTCGCTCGAATACCTCATCGAGCAGCGACTTGAGGGTGGCAGTGCCTTCGATGCCAACCGCAACGGCGCCAGTGCAGCTGACCCAAGCGCCTTGCATGCCGAGATCCACAACCTCAAGATGCAACGAGAGCAGAAGCAGACGGAGCTGTCTCAGGCTCGAGGCTCGGGCAGTGGAGCATTGGTGACGCAACTGGAAGCCGAGATCCGCAACCTCTCTGCGAAGCGTCTTGGTGTCATGTCGAAGCTCGATGAAGCCAAGGACAAGCAGCAAAGCCAACATCGACAGCGTGAGGCGGACCGCAGGCGAGCAAGGTTGGAGATCCTAGGTGACGCCGATGTGATCTGCACCACTCTCTCAGGTGCGGGTCACGAGATGCTCAGCGGAGTCGCCTTTGACTTTGAGACTGTCGTCATCGACGAGGCTGCCCAAGCTGTCGAGTTGAGCACCATCATCCCGCTTCGGTACGGATGCAAGCAGTGCATCATGGTCGGTGACCCTAATCAGTTGCCACCCACCGTCATCTCGCAGCAGGCCGAGAAGTTGGGATACTCGCAGTCGTTATTCGTGAGGATGTTCGAGCGTGCACCTCAGGCAGTGCACCTGCTTAGCATTCAATACCGTATGCATCCCGAGATCTCAGTCTTCCCTTCCAAGGCATTCTACGACTCGAAGCTTCAAGATGGACCCGATATGGCCGAGTTGACGCGCCAACCGTGGCACAAGTACGAGCTGACAAGACCGTTCAAGTTCTTGTCGACGAAAGCACCCGAGTCGCCGGGTCGATTCCACTCGATCATCAACAAGGAGGAAGCCAACGTGGCTCTAGCTCTATACGAGCGACTGCGGACCGACAATCCTCGGGAAAACTTCGACTACCGCATCGGTATCGTTACCATGTACAAGGCGCAAGTGTTTGAGCTCAAACGGACATTCCAGCAACGCTATGGGCAGGACATTGTGGAACGCATCGATTTCAACACGGTCGACGGTTTCCAAGGTCAAGAGAAGGATATCATCATCCTCAGTTGTGTTCGTTCAACATCAAAGCCCAGCAGCATTGGTTTCTTGAGCGATCGTCGACGTCTCAATGTCGCCGTGACGCGAGCAAAGAGCAACTTGTTCATCATCGGTAATGCGGAGCATCTGCGTCGGGGCGATGCGATCTGGGAAAGCCTGGTGGCTACAGCTGGGCAACGTGGAGCAGTGCAGCCTATCACAGTGGCTTTGCTGCAGAAGGGCGATCGCACTCTGGCCAAGAACCACGCCGCGATCGAAGCAAAGAAGCCAGCTACTGCTGCCAACCCAAACACAACTCAGTCGATAACGGCACGACCTCCACCTCCGCCTTCTGGACCTCCTCCGGCTCTTCCTCCTGCTCCTCCTGCTGCTCGACCACTATCATCGATGGCCAAGACGCCTGTGCAAAATACCGGTACGTCGTATGCACCTCCACCGGCCAATCAGAGCAATGGTGCGGTCAGGAAGCCCATGCAGAGCCCGAATGGTGTTCCTCCCCGCGGACCCCACGGTGATCCGAAGAAGCGCAAGTCGATCGTGGTCGACGATCCCAAGATGATCCCAAAGAAGCCGCGTATCTCGAACGAGGGCGAGATTCCTGCGGGCAAGCCTCGACCTCCTTCGAACGCAGCTTTACCGGCGGGCCAAGGTGCGCGACTAGGAGCTGTCAATGGTCGACCAAACGGCGGCCAGAACGGCAACGGTCCGATGCGGCCACCTCGAACAGGTAATCCGGGCAATGACCTGCCAGCGGGCAAGCTTCGAGTACCACCTCAGCAGCAGCAGCAAGGTCCAGCCGGGATACCTAACAAGCCGGTCACTCGGAACGGTGCCAGCCCGAAAGAGCGTGTGCCTATTGGCGTGCCCAATAGGAATGGAGTAAGCAATGGAAGTCCACGAGGATTGGCTGCGCTACCTCGACGACCTGCCAGTCCTCCCAAGCCTTCGAATGCTGCTCTCAATGCGCTTTTCGTGAAGAAGCGCAAGTAATCTAAGACTCTTGAAACCCTCGTCCCGTACTGCCTTGCGGACACCCATCACATCAGCACACTATCTATCCCTCTCCGCCTTCGTGTGCCCCTCTCTCAATCCATTGCATGCATATCCGCATCGTCCCATCAGGACCTCATTCTCAGCATCTTCGCAATTGTATTTTAGCATTTCAACACATGAATCCGTTCGAACATCAGACTCTTGCATGCTCGTCCACACACTGATACGGACGTCTGTAGTGCCAAGCATGTCTGAATGCTGCGAGCGTGGAGTAAAGAGTGTCAAGCTGAGCTGCTGAAAGGGAAAAAGTCAAAGCGCAAGTCTAACCGCGCCAATTCCGCGGCCAGGGTTTTTTTTTCCAGCAACTGAGCCCTGCATGTCGATATGCAGTTGGCTTCTTCTCGCCATCATCCATCTGCCATCTGCCATCGACCATCATCACCGTCCCAGTTGCATCCGCTCACGTCCTAAGACCACAACTGCATTAGACTATGTCAACGTTCCGCTGTTGACGATCAGGCCGCTCTCCAAGGAGCCCTTGAGTGACTGCACTCAGTCGATCGCTCAGACCCAACTCCACCCTCTCCACGTGGTCTTCGCATCCTACTCTCCATCCATCCGGACATTCACGCAGCCGATTCCCACCAGCATCGACGGCGAGATTGACAGACCCTCATAGCGGTCACGGTCGCAAAGATGGCAGAGCGCTCCAATGACAAGCCACGCGCACTACAGGTAGCAGCCTACCGCTACAACTGTCAACCATGCAAACAGCGCAAGACCAAGTGTGACCGTGTCAAGCCATGTGCGAGCTGTCATCTTCGAGGCACTCAAGACAAGTGCTATGTTGATGAACAGGATGATAGCTCTCCGACCACAGCTCACACAGAAAGGCCGGCAAAAAGGGCGAGAAGCAGCCATGCAAACACGAGCGCGGGTGGGAATGGGTTGGGACAAGAGCGAGTGCTTGCTCTCTCCTCCGCTGCGGCGAGTAGCCGGGCTAGAGTGCCTCCACCACCTGCAGGAGTAATGGCGATGAATCAGACCAAATCAGAAGCAATCCAACAACCCATCGCTGCATTACGAAAAACTGTCGACCAGCTCGAAGCTTTATCCTCGCCGCCTACAATGCAGACACAGCAGTCTGTTTCGCGATCGCCTTCCTATCCGTCCTTTGATCCGTACAGCAGCAGTGGTGGTGGTGTAGATCCAGTGTTGACGACGAATCTGAGATTGACATGGAGGGATGTTCAGCACTTGTTCCCGCCGAAACGAGATGTCGAACGGGTGCTAGACTACTTTTTGCGCGAAATGGTCTACATCATGATCCCCATCCAAGAGAAGCAGTTTTGGCATTCTTGGCAGACTCTCATCCACCCTCCCCGCACCAACGCAAAACCTGCTTTGCCTGATTACAATAGTGACACGGACGACCCTCAACGCGGCGGGGGGATCTCACGTTGCATGGTCGGCAGTCTTCTATTCTGCTTGGCCTCAACCTCGCTCCTCATCCCTCAGCGGCGCGAGCAAGAACTGCAACTTACACGACCTTTGGCGGAGCAACGAGATTTCTGGATCACTTCAGCGCTAGCTCTCGTTCGATCTGGGTGTATCCTCCCCACTCCGGATCTTTCTTGTTCGGTGATGACTAGGCCGTGGTTGCATTATGTTGATTCGCTCACGGACACTTCGTTAGATCGGTTTGGGTTTGAAACTCTTGCCGTTCGTATCTTTGCTCTCTTGGGTATGTCCGAGACTGCTTACCATCTTAATGGCGAATGTTTGCGTCGAGCTATTCGCATCTCGCTTTTCGATGAATCTTCCCCCAAAGCTGCCGAGGCAATAAGTTGGGATCACAGCGATCCTCATCTTACGCCGGAGATAGTACAGCAGATGAGAAGAAGGATTGGAACTGCACTAGTGGTGACGGAGAGATGGACGTGTTTGTATACGGGAAGACCACCTATGATTGATGATGAGGCCGAGGGGTTGCCGACACCAGAGGTGGGATTTTGGATGGGGACGGAAGAGGTAACGCTACAGTTTAGTAGGTTTGTGAGTAAGGTAAGGTTGTTACCGGGGCAATTGAATGCGTTGACCTCACGCAAGGTGGGAGACTGGGCGACGCAAAGGCAAAGGGATCATGAAGCAATCAGTCGGATTCTGGAGTTGGATAGAGGCTTGTGTTCGATATTCGACCCAGATCGTCCTTTACCCAGCCTCAATGGTCGATCTCACGCCCAAGTTTTAGCAGAGTTGCCAGAGATACTGGAACAGAACTCCATCACTATTTCACGAGGTGCACCAGGTATACCGGAACCAGAATTGAACCAGTTGCATAGAGAGTTTGCAGAAGCCCTTATGATGACCTCTTCATGGCTCTCTCTCCGTTGTCTCCTAACCTCCAACTTGATGTTCTTGCCTTGGGTCGGAGAAAAAGGCCTCCGATACTCAGCTTTGAATCTAGCGCGGAGGCTAATAGAATTACTGCCGGGGATATGGATGATGGCTTCCTCCCCCTACGTACCTTTCTCCTCTAGCTGGATAAGTCGACATCTGTTCTTAGCGTGTACAGTCCTCGCAGTACCGATTCTGGGTCAGGAACCTCCACCCCATCCTCACCCTTCACATCAACACCCTCTGAATGAGCAAGCCGGGCCAGGCGAGTCAGAGTTCGCTCCAAGTAGATTGCAAAAATCTCACTTCTTTGCTAGAATCCCCAACGCAAAAGTGCTAGAGACGAGCTCAATCCCAGCAAGTTCAAGTGTCGATTTGGATTGGTTCTCAGGCAAGCTGCTCGAGATAGCCGATTTGTTCAGTAAGTTGGCCGAGAGGGGAGATCAGACGAGTGCGATCAATACCAAGTTGATCCATGCTTTGCTGAATTCCAGGGCGGAATTGAGGGATAGAGTTTTGGTTAGAGTTGGAGAGAAGACTAGAGGCGGAGCAGCGGGAGAAGAGGGGAGGGTAGCGGGAAATGGAAATGCGGATGGCGTAGGCAGGATAGAGTCTCAGAGGGATTTAACCAGTTTTGTGATGGCTGCTAGTGTGGGCAAACCCTCGCCTAGCACTAGTGCTGGGAGTCCTGCTTCCCCCACAAGTCATAACGGGAGGGGTGGTGGTAGGGACAAAGGTAGGGGTGGGATAAGAAGAGGGGTGGAGAGCGGAGCGGGTGGGGTGGAGAGGGTAAGAAGTCCCAGTTTGCACGATTTGGCGAACGCTGCAACCGATCCTTACTCCAGCAACACTATGGGACCTCCTTCAAACTCTGCTGTAGGAGTAGGGGCTACGACCCCGAGTTTACCCTCGTTCTCCCCACCACCAACCCAACAGCAACAGCAACAGCAACAGCAACAACAGGGACAAGAGTGGATGTGGCAAAACCACCCGGGGGCAACACAGAGTGGAATCCTACCAGGAGTGGTGGGCCAAGCAAATCCTATCATGGGTGTAGGGAATCAAGGTGCGGTAGGGTTAGGAGGAGGAGGAGATGTGCTAGCAAACGTACCATTGCTATTGGACACTCAGGATTGGCTTGCGATTCTAGATTCGGTTGATATCCCCCTTTAGCACCCCGTCTCACTGAGGCATGCCGCTGCATCACACCTCGGCTGCAGTTCCAACTCACGCTCTTCTCCTACTCTCACATATCGACTCAGCACAGACAATCCGGGTGCTTTTGCGGAATTGTCACCATGCAAGAAAAACAAGCACGTCAAGTTTCTGCATTGCTCGTTCCTTGTCGTGTTTGCGTGACCCTTTCGAAATCGAACGAGGCTGGCTGACTTTTGTCCGTGCCAGGCTTGATGCAACTAAGGTGCTTCAAAGCTCGCGCAAGTCTGTCTCCGCCAATCGTCTTTGTAGAGAGCTCAAGAGAACAATGAAAATGGAATGAGAAGCAAGCCCAAAGTGGCCTTTTGTGCCACCGCAAACCGTCATGAATCGCGGCAAACAAGCGTGCTTTTCCTACACCTCTCGCAGGTCACAGCCAGGAACAGTGCATCACATCTTTCTAACGACACATACACACTCGGAAACCGTAGGACTGAATCTACTATGAATTGCAAACAAAAACCAAAAAAAAAGGCCAAATGGGAAAGAAGAGCGGAACAAACAAAGGTATATGCTTCAAGCCAAAGGGTTTAGATAGGAGGAATGAAATCACTGATCCGATCCCTAGCATTCTGTGCAATACACTCTGCGATCCAAGTGATACTTCTAATCTCCTGTTCCTTCAACTTTAACCATGCGTAAAAGATTCCGAACTGGAACTGAGTAATAGTGAGAATCCTGTTCAACTGTACCTCCAACTTGAACATCTTATCTTCCAACATATCCGCGTTAGCCTCAACCCCACCGCTACCGGCTGCACCACCACTGGAAGCGGAGCTGTCAAAGAAAGAACGATATTCTGGAATAGCATCGCAAACACTCTTTACCTGATCCAATTCATCCGCTTTTGCCAGCACATTGTTTCCAGCCGGGAAAAGCTTGCCGATACTTGGGAAAAGTCGTGCACGATCCTCCTTGGAAAGAGAAGTGCCGAAAGAGTTGATGGTGATGTTGATCGTTCTTCGGTCGGCCTCAAAGCTGAGTAGTTCGGACATTGTTTCCTTGGTGGTGCCACCGAGAGATTGGCAGAAGTTGTAAAAGTCTTCGAGATAAGCCTTGTAGAGGGTGTTTCGGATGATTTCGATGTTGAGATCGTCGAGATCGGAAGCAGAGATGCAATCTCGGAAGTAAGGCGCCAGAGGAGTTTCAACGAGAACCGAGTTGTACAATTCCTCCACGGTGGATGCTACACACAGTGCTGGCATGGTGTCGAATACTCCCAATGGATGGCAACGCTCCAAAAGCTCGTGTGTGTCACGTTCGTGCAGAGTACCGGTGATGAGAAGGATGACATTATCGATCATATACGCGTAGGTCATGTAGTCCAAAAACTTGCTGAGCGGTTGCACTGCATTGGTACGCAAGTATTCGAACTCAGCGACAAGTTTGCGTGTAGCTTTGTCGGCAATGGTAGAAGTAGAGATGGGGGAGGGTTCGTTTTGAAGAAAGTTACCGTAGTCGGTGGCGGAGAGTTGCATTTTGAAATCATCCAGAGTTTCACACTGTGTGAGAGATTGGTAGTGGTTTGAAGTGAGGAGAGAGGTGCGGTAACCACGGACAACTCCTTCGAGAAAGCCGTGGTCGACGTTGAATGAGATCATTTCCATGCTGGGCAAGGATACTCAGCTATAGAAGCTGCGATGGTGGGGGCGTGAGACAAAGAGGGAAAGTGGCTATGCGAAATGCTGACTCGGGCGTGTCGGATGTGCCACACAGGAAAAGCGCCGCAATTCAAAGGCGGGCGGTTGGATGTATCAGTGAGCCGGCTGCTCCGATGGTGTTGATGAGGGTGACAGTGACGGGTGAACGTGATGGTGTGAATGGACAAAGTGACGAAGGCTTGGCAGTGTTGAGTTGCGTTGCTGACATTCGCAAAGTCCAACTCGCGCTCAGACTGCCAAAATGTGGTCCAGGCGCAGTTCCAAGCGGCCAACGTGTGAGCGAGAGAGAGAGACGCAGGGGCAACGCAGCAGCACAATTCCAAAACGAACACTATGGCGTCACGTGCATGTCAAAATCTAACAAATTCATAAGGCGGCTGCGATACGCTTGCGACTCGACCCTCGCTCACAACTCACCAACAGGTTAAACTCGAGCCGGCGACACGAGACCAGTGCATCAGTGTACTGTATCATTGCTACCGTCAATGTGCCAAGATTGTTGTTACATGTAGATTTATTTCAAACTAAGCAATGTTGGCATCCTCAGCAACAATGCCCTCGGCAGGCCAAAGCCAGCCAAACCTGTCCTCTTGGTCACCGCACTGGTACGAAGTCACTGTATTATCGCACAGGAATGCAATCAAAGGTGTCAGCTCTCGATGCTCCTCCGATCGAACGGCAGAACGAATACTTGTGCGCAACACTTACACTCGTCAAAGAGTCGCTGCGAGCACTCGCCAGCAGTCTTGCCATTGCCAAAATCGATGCGAACCACCTTGTTGTCTGCAGGGAACGTGTACTTGGGACCCTCCTTTGAGAGCTTTTCGTGCTGCAATTCAGGTTTGTGGGAGTTGTACGACATGGATCGCACCGGCGTGATGCCCTGTTGACAATCAAGAACAAACGAGTAGGGGGTCAGTGAGTTGCATTCACGCAATCGTCTTTCGTAGAAGCGCATGTGGCTACTTACTGCTGCGGTACCAGCTGCCATAAACTCGACAAACTTGTTCTGCTTCAGTTCTTCAAATGCAACCTGGCGCAGATCCACCTTCCAACCGCAAAGCTTTTCTGCGATCTCGACAACGCTGACCTTTGTGACGGATCGCAGAATCGATGTGCTCTCGGGAACAACGAGCGTAGTCTCATTACCCTCTTTCTGGATAGCAAGAGCATTGGATGTGGAGAACTCGTCGATGTAGGTGTGTGTGGCCGAGTCGAGATGGAGTGTAATAGCGTAGCCCTGCTTCTTGGCTGCTGCAGTAGGCGCGAAAACGGGCGCGTAGTTGCCGCCAAGCTTCGAGTGGCCAGTTCCCATAGGAGCACTCCGGTCGAACGTGTCCAGCACAAAGCCGTCGACAGCAGGAATTTCGGCACCGCTACCGTACAGCGAGCCGATAGGAGTGACCCATACGAGGAAGGTGAACTCGTCCGGAGCGCCGAGCATCAGCATAGGGCCAGTAGCGATCAAAAGAGGTCGAATGTAGAGAGCACCACCGGAAGCGTTCTTCTTGTAAGGCGGAACGTATTCGAGGTTGAGCGCAACAGCCACCTTGATGGCTTCCAAGAAAAGCTCCTCGGGCAGTTCGGGCATCGATGCCATTCGAGCACTGAGGTTCATTCGAGACCAGTTCTCTTGAGGACGGAAAACTTTGACAGATCCATTTGCGCTGCGGAAAGCCTTGATACCTTCAAACGCTTGCTGACCATAGTTGAGACAGGGGGCAGCGGCGTGGATGTTGAGGTGGTGATCCTTGCTGATCTCGAGTTTGCCCCATTTGCCGTCCTTGTAAGTGACGCGGACGAGGCCATTGACATCTCGCTCTTTGAATCCGAGCTTCTCCCAGTCAATGGAAGATGATGGCCCAGTCGCGATTCTGACTTGAGATGTCGACATGGTGACGTTGCAGCGAGAGTGTGTGAGCGATCGATGTGATAAAGGTGATGGTGTAAAGGTGAGGATGCGCAGCCAAGAACAAGTCACATTTGCAGTCGATTCATCTGGTGTGACTTCGGAAGAAGCTGAGCCGAATGACTCGGACGTGCATAATCGAAGAGTATGTGCCACAATCACAACCGGTTATATTCGGCGCATAGCTTCAGAAATGTTAGTTACAGAGTCGTAACATTGGTGTAACATTGGTGTAACATTGGTGTCTCGGCGCACAGGCCACAGCGGAGAATTTCAGTCACTCATCTTGTCCTTCTTCCTCCACCTTTTCGAGCTTCCATCACCTCATCCAACCCTACCTCGACTCGACCCCTGTGGCCGTCGCTGCGATGCCCAACCAAGCAGCTGCACTCGTATCTCTCTTCTCACAGGCTCGTCTCTCGCTCAAGGTCCCTTCCGCGTCACAAACTGTCTCCAGATCAGTTGTCTACTTTGATGAGGTCCTCAATATCGAGGCTGTCTTGACTTTCCCATCAGATCCGCTTCTGCCAATCGCATCTAGCTCGAAACACGATACTCCATTCTCGCATCCACTACCACTATCGTCGCTCCCTACTCGTGCTCATCTAGGTCAGGAGAACATCCCTCCCTACCTCAACGCTCTGCTCGCCTGCCTCCATGTCAATCTGTACACCGATTACGTGCCACCACAGTCGCCATCATCACAGCCTCCATCCAAGTCGACGAACCCATATGAGCCGCTTTCAACGGTTCAGCTGCAATTCGAGCATCTCCAGCTTTTACCTTCACACGCGCATCGTTCGGATCCGGCGCAAGCACAACATGCTGCCGTTCGAGCCTTCTCTAACTCATGGGCAGGCAACCAACCACCCAAGCCGCCTCGCACGTTGAAGGACTCTGCAGAAGCTTCGAGCTCATCATCAGCCGCTTCATCGTCTCACTATGCTCGCCTCACAAATGATGGACAACACTGGAGCGTGCACTGGCACTGTCGTGTCCCCATCAACTTTATCGCAACACCCTTTGCGCCCCTCCTCTCCATCACCGCTGCACTCACCCTGCGACTCGACCATGCGCTTCTAGACCAATACATACCCAACTCTTCTTCTCGCACCGTTGTTCGATCCGGGTTCGCACACTCCCTCCTCGCTCCCTTACACGAAGGGCCTGTCTATCCAGATGAATCGCCGCTGCAAAGCCAAGCACGAGTCAACGCTTCTTCTGCACTCGGCCTCGATGGTCCCAACGGTCTCGGCTCCTATCTCGCGCATCTTGCCAAGGATGTTGTTGGGGGCAACAATACTGTCGTCACTCCTCGTTCTGGCGCTCATGCCCTCAATGCAATTCAGCAGCGTCGCAGCGATGCCCTGTCTGTCGACACGCATACCTCCCAACAAAAACCGCCCCTCTCCAAGCCAGACAGCAACGGCGATCTTGCCGCAGTCTCTACTCGATCAGCGTCTAGCTCCACTCTCACACCCACCACCTCGCCTCAAAGCGCGAATCGATCATACGGCCTCGAGTCAGAACAACCTTCCTCAGGGCTGCAAATCTACAAGCGCAGCACTCGAGAAGTTTTACCTCTCAAAACAGGCCTCAACGTCCGCATGCGTACGCTCATCACTCTGCACGATCCCTTTGTCCATTGTCGGCCGTCTTCACACCAGCCACTGGCCCAGCTCGAAACCAGTCGACTCGTGTTGAGTGTTGAGCTCGAGAACCCATTCGAATCAGACACAACTTTCGCTGTCAACGATATCCAGATCAAGATCAATCCCACCACCTCCAGCGAGCAGCAAGATGCTCATATTGTAGTGGCCAAACCGCTCCAGCCCATGTCGTCCGTGTTGCCGATCGAGCTGACGCGAGGCAGGCAGCACAATCTGCTATTCTATGTTTCCGTGGACTCGGATCATGCTCTCCATAACAAATCAGGCTTCGGTGCTCGCAGGGGAGACGATAGAACCGCAAGCGCAAGAAATGTCACTATCACAGTATCGGGGCGACCTCAGGGTGGAACAGAGCAAGAAGAGCTAGCCGACTTCGACTCACAGTGGAACTGCGCGCTTGATCTCGCACCTGTGTTGTCGGATGCCGCGAAGAAAAGATTCATTGCCAACGGGACCAGGACTTTCGCAGTAGGTGCTAGAGGCGCAGCAGTGGCAGAAGGACCAGTGGCAGGCAACAAGCAGTATTCTGCTTCTGCGCTGCGGTCTGCTGCAGTGCTGGGCGACAATCGTATCAGCTACCCTGCTCCGCAAGCCCGAGGGAGAGGGATGGAGGATGTGCGCACTCCTCGACCGGGGCAGTTGGGGATGGGTTTTCCACCGCCAATCAGGACTACTTCGGCCAGGAACTTTTCTATTGCGGCAGCGACTGTTGTCGATCATCAGTCGGATTCGATTCAGTCAGAACAAGAGGCCACATTCTTGCAGAAGGCCAAGGTCAGAGCTGCTAACCGGCAATCCCTCACGCAATCCCGCAACGCACACAGCGACTCGGCAGGCATGCAAGTGCGGCCATGGATGACAACCTCCTCCACCACCATCTCCCCTACTGCTGCCGCCACGAGAGGCGGCTTAGTGGTTCTTTCAAGCCTCCGTCGCGCCGATTCTTCCCCTCAAGCGCAGTCAGCCGAAGGGGGAGGGACGCTCAAACTCAGCTCTACACTCGGAGAAGATGGAGTTGCACGTCCATCTGTTTCTACTGGTGCAAAAGTGCTCCATCCTGCTTCGATCCCGTCTTCGTCTTCCATCGCTTCTGGCTCTGCAGGTGAGAAGGGTGGAGTGAGGGTTCAAACCGGAGACACTATTGTGCTTGATCTCACGCTTCTACACAAGGGTGTTGCGGATGGGGCGATTGGGAACCTTGTCTTTTCTTGGCATACTCCTCACCATTACCCAATAGAGGTTGGTGCGAGGGGGAACAGAGATTCAGTAGACACAAGCACTGGTGTGACCAAAGCAAGATTGATGGACGCAGACACGGCTCGACTCAAGTCCTCACTCCTCTCGAGCCACGCAGAGAGCCTGAACGGCTTGATACCGCTACAAGACCATCTGGTGCTGCAAGAAGTGTTGATGCCTGGACAAAGCAGTAAAGTCGCGCTGGAGTTGAAGTGTCTCTCTCCTGGATATCATGTGCTGCCTTCCCTCAAAGTCCAATTCGAAGCACATGACGGAGGAAGCGAGGCGCAAGATGTTTCGCTGTTGTTGCAAGGTTTGGGTGCGGTCTTTGTCACTCCTGCTGCTGTTTTGTGATTGTACGTCTCCATCAATTGCAAGTCTTGCGCAAGGCACTGCGCATTCGTGAGGCTCTTCATTCTGTTTCCCTGCCTGGGAAAACTCTCAGCCGCCAAACGTCACACATCAATGCTTTCTTTGAAGCATGAAATTGAAAATGAGAATTCATGATTGCACATGCGCTCAGCAAACCTGGCTCAAAGCCTCAATCAACTGCTCCACCGTCTCCCTCTCCACACCCAATGCTTCAACCTCCGAGTTGGGTCCTTGCACAACCTTGTCCCTCTGCTCTCTGTTCAGTCTACCGTCAACAAACATCTGCACGATGTTTGCGTCCAAGAACCCAGCAGGTGCCTGGACACGACGATCTGTCCTGAGCGTACGCCAGTCTTGGTGTGAGATGTTGCCTACTACTGTCGATGATGAGGCGGAGGAAGGAGATTCGATGAGCGAAAGAATGTTGCGTTCGACTTTGGCGAGCAGGCGAGCTTGATCGTCTTGAACATGGGCGATGATGCCGATCGCGCCAGCGGCTGTGCAGAAGAGCAAGCGAGGTCGGACTGGTGCGGTTGCCCCCGGATCCGGAACCAGCGATTCTGTAATGCAGAAAGGAGAAAAGACAGATTTGGTCAGTCTCTGCAGAAGCGAATGAAAGTCATGGGGGCATAGGCATGTACTCACTTCGACAGAACTTGTTAATCATATCACCATAATGCCAAACAGCGTTGCGCTGCATCACATGTGCATAGCGATCTACCTCGTTGGGATCTCGCGTGTGGAGTGGATTCACATCGCGTACCGAACGCTCCGTCTCTCGCTCTCTAGTACGACGAATGCGTGCCTTAACTTCTTCGCTCAGCGGCACTCTCTGCGTCGTGTACAGATTGAAACTGATATCCGCGCCAATGTAAGTCTGGCTCGCCTGGTCCAACAATTTGGTCGCACTGGTCCAGAACGGATCGCAGTCCCTTGCAATCTCAGTAACCCTAGCCGTGTACGGATGTACATGAAGCACGTTCATCGACCTGAGTGCGTCTCCGACGACAATCTGATCCGGTTCAACGACCGAAAGGTTGCATGCGATGAACGAGCACGCCCAGCTGCCTCGTTGTACCACGTTAATGCGAGGAGCAGGGACCTCATCGCTTGGTCGAGGATCGACGACACTGTAGACCTTGACTTCCGAATTGACAGCGATCGCAAGACGATTGTTGATCGATTGTACACTGTACACGTTTCCGCCCTGGTCCTTGGCAAAGAGCTTCCGCAGACGACCGCGTTCCTCTTTCGTTCGAATCGAGCCACCAGAGACGTCAAAGCCCAGGAGGCGTCCGGAGGTGGTCTCACGTTCACGGTCAGAGATGTAGCCAATACCGACTACAAGCATCTCGTGGCCATGAGCGCGCAAGACGGTAATGCAGTTCGGCCGCTCGTCGACATCCAGACGGAACTCATCCAGTGTCTCGAACGTGGTTTGGTCGAGAATGCGAAGGGCTCCTCTCTGCTTCGGCGCCTTCGTGGCCGTACCTCGAGGCAGGAAGGCCCATGTGCAGACGGCAAAGACCTTTCGATTGGGCCACTGAACGATGGCCAGCGGCTGGTCAAGACCGAGAGGGAAGGTGCGAATGTCGCGCTGTCGCAAAGCACCGATCGAAGCCAGCTCGACTGACTCGGCCAAGGCAAAGGCACTGAGGACACGGCCTGAACCAGCATTCAACGTTGCCACGCTTCGCTGATTCTTGTACTTGAGCGCGTTGTACGAGAATCGCTTCGAGTCGGCGTACACCAACGTGGGGCGACTTCCAGAAACAGCGACCACACGGGCTCCCGCCGTAGATTCGATCGCATCCAACTTGAGCGCCTGCTTGCCCAGCGAGACAGTCTTGCAATCGGAAAGACCAACCGTCTTGCTGTAGCCGTCCTCGGTGGGGAGGCTGAGACTGAACGAGACAAGAGTGCCATCGCCGAGACCGACGAGCAGGTGAGGAGTGAGCGCATCTCGGTTGCTGATAGAGCCCTTTGTCTGCGATGCTTCCGATTGCGTGCTTGCGAATCTGTGCAAGAGGATGGAGCGCGGCACCGCCGCAAATCGTTGCTGCACCACCGAGGACTGACCGACTGGTAACAGGTCAGGAAGCGAAAAGATTTGAATGGTTCTTGTCTGCCAGAAGCCGCAGGCCGCAAATTGCGCTGCTTGGCCTGGAGTCGTGGAGCTGATGTCCAGGCAAGAGACCTCGTGCTCTAGCTGCAGCTTGTTGCGCTCGACCAGTGCTCCAGATTCGACGACCAAGTAACACAAGCTCTTGTCGCTCAAAGCGATCACCAGTTGGCCGAAAGAGTTGACGCTAGCAGTCGTGATCTCAAGACCCGCCGATGGCGTCCATTGTTGCACAAGAGTGGCGGCCTCGTTCTGCACGTTGACGAGCGACGCGCTATCCTTCGCGACACAAAGCAAGAGCGATCCGTAAGATGCGTCAAAGACAGTGGAAGCAGTCAGCGTTGGTAGAGCAGTATCGACGCCGATGGCAGAGAGGCGTTCGGTGGCATCAGCCAAGTTTCCGTTTGCATCGAAATGCAGGTACGCCGTGGAAGTGGCGAATCCGACAAGCAATCCGACGGTCTGTTTGGATGCATTGTCACCAGCATCCACAGACCAGATCTGCTGTGCGTTGGGAATAGGAAGCGTGGATACATCCTGAACGGAAGCGCCACTGCGCACTTCACGGATGCTGCCAGAGGGGCCTGCGCCGCTGCATGTAACAATTCTGGCTTGGGCACTGGCTGAAGTGGTGGGGTCACCACCTGCGCCATCGTCAACAGTAAAGTCAACCACGGGTCCGAGATTCTGCCATGTCTCGATGGTTGCCAGAGAGCCGCCGCATGGAAGCTCGGTGCTTTTTGGGGACGCGTTGGCAGCTAGGGACGATCTTCTCCTTCTGGACTGTGTTGGCGAAGAGGGTGGCGAAAGAAGCTGAGCGCTTGAGCCAGTGTCCATCTCTTCGCTGGTATCCTGCTGAAGGATCTTGTAGAGGCAGCTGTCACCTGTAGCGCTACCAACGCAAACCAGGCCATCGCTGAGGTAAGAGAGAGCTTGGGGACCCGCAGGCTGAGACGTGGTACCTAGCGTCTCGATCCTCATTGACTTGGGCTGCGGCGGAGCGGCAGAATCGGTCTGAACATCTTGGGGCATAGTGAGTCGCAGGACGTTGAGGGCGCCAGAGTTGCATCCAAACAGAACCGAGAAAGTCTTGCTGCCGGGCGCTTCGTCGAGGTCGACCACGGAAACAACTTGAACTGGGTGAGGAAGCCCGACACGGAGTAGCCTGGGACGAGAATGCGATGAGGCAGAGGCGCCGGAGGGAGATGCTGTGGTAGGAGCAGGCACGTTGACGGAAGATCGCCTGCGTTTGCCGTTCTCATTGGAAGGGGCCGAAGAAGTCGTCGCCGCTTCTGTCTTGACTGGAGATGCCTGTAACTGAGCGCCGGATGAACGTCTTCGAGTCTCGATGGCGCCACCCTCGCTCGCTTTTCGCCTTTTACCCTTGACTTCAGCTGCATCTGGGGTCGTTGTTGTTTGAGTCGAGTCAGCTTGTGCGGTGGCGGATGGAGGATTGGCGGAAGACGGCACGTGGAGAATGCTAGTCTCTGAGAAGACGAGAACACCACCACCGACATGAGCGGGAAGTGCATGGATGAGATGAGCGCCATAGGCATCCGTATAAGGCAAAGGTACGTGACATTGAACAAGAGCGGACTTGGCCCAATCATCTTCCCTCTTTTGCAGATCGGCGTCGGTGACTTTGGAGCCCATGGCAGCGGGACCATGCTTCTTGCGCACCGAGGCCTTGTCATCGGATGAAGCGGCTTTGATGTCGCGACTTGCTTGGGTAGCAGCTGAGGAGGACTGAGGGTCATGACGCTTGTCATCGGACTCTTGCTTGACACTGCGAGGAGCCTTGCGCGGTGGACCCCAAGGGAGAGGCGAGAGGTCCTGGTTGGTCGTGTCGACCGAGTGGAAGGAGAGGACAGGAAGACATTGTTCACCAAAGCCAGGAATCTTGGATGGCACGCTGGATAGAGAGAGGAGGGCAACGGCTGGTACGGAAGCTGTGTCTAACGGGCTTAGCACAGCGCAGGAGAGCAAGTTCGGATGAGGCAGTCGGGCGCCAAATGAATGCGAAAAGTGAGCGGCTCGCGAGTTTTTGTCCGACGTGGAGATATCTTGCATAGTCTCATCGTCGTCATCAGCGGCACGAAGGCGAGATCGAGCCAGCGAGTCCGAGAGAGGAGTGACCTTGACTACACCTTTGTAGACATGGCTGATGGCAATCCTTTGGCCGAGTTGAGGGCTGGTTGAAGAAAAAGGTTCGGTCCAGAGTCCCAATGCTGACTCGGCTTGGGATCGTGCCACTTCGTCGAGCGCCAAGGTAGCGGCGGTAGTGACGATGGCTTCGCCAGTCTCGGCGCTGATCGAGGCTGCAAGGGAGATGAGTTTGGGCTGATAGTGGTCAGTGAGGATGAGAAGTGTCTGGTTAGGAGATTGCTTAGAGTCTGCAGAGGTGACGGCTTGGGCAGCTAGAATGCGGGCATGGAGCGTCACTGTCTGAACAGGCTCAAGTAAGCCAGCCGAGCTACTCGCAGCTAATGAGAGAAACTCGATCGTTAAATGCTTGATGACCGCCAGACATGGGCCCGTAGGTAAGAAAGAGGGAAGCGACAGTGTTTGGAGGATGGCCGAAGACTCGTATGCGTGCGCTACGTAAAGCATCTTGACTACGTGAGGCACCGGCGCCTACAGCAGCGCCCTATCGTAAAGCTGTCGTGAAGATTGTAGCGATCAAGCAGGCGGCATCTAAGCTCGATGATAGAGATTGGGATGGATGATGGTTGTGGAGAGAAGGTGATGACCAATTTTGGCTCAGTCATGAGTATGAGTTCCAAAACGTGATCTGTGCGCGTTTTCAGTTGCTTTTTCAGCGCGCGACACCTTACCAAAGGGTTCAATGCTGCATTGAACCTCCACTCTGACTGGGGATTGAGATCTTCTTATCTGATCATCATGGTCGCTTGAGGATATAGTCGAGCCCCTTCGACCGTCCATGACATCGCACAGTCTCCTCCAATCATGAATGAATCATTTATGAATCTCTGTGCTCACGCAAGAAGCCAAGCTTCATGCTTGGGGCTCTCCCAGCGTCGTCCCTTGAGCTCATTCTATGATTCATGATTTTGCGAGGCTCTCCTTGAATGAGCCTGTATTACTCTCCCTCGCAGCTTCCGCGCTGCTGGAGGCGTCTGAGGAGCCCTTGGAGCTCCCCTCCTTAAATCATGAAGGTTTAAGGTGATCCTGGTCCAGCGTCTCATTTGTCAATCATGAATTGAAGTCATCTCCGGCAGGATCACTTCCAGGCGTCGAGTGACAGCCACGGTCAAATATGAAAGCCTCCCGAGGAGAGAAGTCATATCGCAATCATGAACCATGAACCATGATTAAGTCATAAGTCACATCTGTTAAAAGTAAAAGCAACTAATATTTCGAATGGGGGACTGTGAGAAATGGGACTATATATACATATGTGACTTTGCTATGTCACCTGGAGTGAACAGTGAGCGAGATCAATGTCATGTACACGGGGACATCCTGATGTCCCCGTGGTCCTGTGAGTCCCGATGCATAAATTGTGTGAAAATACTAGAACCCTTTTTTCGCCATATCTTTAACACGATTCAGTCATTCATGATTCATAATTCATGATTCATGATTCACAGATTGGTCATGAGTCCGTCTTCATGGACAAAGAATTCATAATTATATGAATTATGAATTATAGAATCATAAATCTAAATGATTTTGGTGCGTTACGGTACCTTTTCACAGTCAAAAAGTAATAGGGAGTCCATTTATGATTTATGATTCAATCATGAGTCATCGATGCATGATGTTGTTAAAGATATGGCGAAAAAAGGGCTCCAGTATTTTCACATTTTCACACAATTTATGCATCGGGACCCACGGGACCACGGGGACATCAGGATGTCCCCGTGTACATGACATTGACCTCGCTCACTGTTCACTCCAGGTGACATAGCAAAGTCACATATGTATATATAGTCCCATTTCTCACAGTCCCCCATTCGAAATATTAGTTGCTTTTACTTTTAACAATCAGGAGCTTACCATCTTCACCCGGTGAGGTCAAGGCAAAGAACCATCCAATCATACGGTTGGATAGGTTAACTCTCGGAGAAGGAAGGGAGACTTTGCATTCACTCACGTAGACTGCAGATATGTACATAAATCTCCTTGGAGAATACCTCATTGTTATTCTCCCCTGGTCCAAATCAACTGATCTAATCTGGTCTACTAGGATATTATTCAAGTAACCCAAGTTGCTCAAGTAAAAGCACACTCTTAGCCACCTTGCATACCTAATATCCCCAAAATCTAATAATCATGAATCATGAATCATAGAAGTCATAATTTATGAATGATTCATGGGTTTTCCGATTCATGAGTTCATGTCGATGCGTAAGCCCAAGTCAAAATTAATTCATATGATTGCTATTTATGATTTAGAACGAGGCGTCCTGCTCGATGAACAGAGTCATTCACGATTCATCAACTCATGACTCAGGACTGTAAGTGAAGTCACGGCTAGCATGAAGGACGAATCATAAATTATAAATCGGAGAAAAGACACTCATGACTCTATGACTTATGACGCATTCTGATTCATATCGTAAAAAGTCATGAGTCAAAACTTACGTCCCTAGGAACCAGGGGGCGCAACCACAGCACATTCATGATCCATAGTTTTGTAGTCATGGGACAAGCATTCATGATTGGTCTGAGTCATCATAGGTCCAAATTTTTGAAATTCAAGATTAATCATAAATGATTGCCATTTATGATTTTGTATTCATGACTACAAAGTCATGAGTGTGCTGTGTCTGTTTCCTGGTTCCCAGGGACGTAAGTTTCGTTTTTTCGCGTTTTGATTCTTGTATGATTTCGCAGCCTCAATTCATGATTGATGATTTCAACTCATGACTATTAATGGTTCTATAATTCATGATTCATTCCCAAAAGTATTGTATAAACATAAAGCCGCGAACAAAGCAGAACGACAAATTCATGATTTGCGTTGAAGGGTCTCATTGAACGTCAAGCGTGCGCAAGATGAATCAATTATGAATCATTAATCATTAATCATATCATGCATCATGAATCGTGACCGCAAGGCTCAAGAATCATGAATCATGAATCATGAATCATGAATCGCATCGAAATTGATTGATTCATGAATCATGAATGGGGGACTCATAACTTATGACCCTGAGAGGTGGGTGTCAGATCGTTACAGAATCATGTTGAAAATTATGATTACCTTTGAGGAGCCATCCCCTGAGCCACCTGGGGAGGTGCGTAGTCTTGAGTCATAAGTGGCTCCATCAAGCCACCCCCGGGGGCTGGCGTTCGGGGGAGCCATCCCTGAGCCACTCATAGACTTATGACTGGGGGTGGTGGGGGTGATATGAGTCGGGGCTGTCCAGCGACCTTGAGCTTGACGAGGCCGTCTGAAGGAGCTGTAAAGCATGGCAATCGGACGTTCATGGTTCGATCAACACCTTGATCTTACAGACATGAGAGTCAGCAGCGAGGCGTAAGGGTGTCGTGTGCACTCAAGACTGACCGGACAAGCGACGCGGCTATACATCGCTTGATTCCAGAGGCTATGCAACCAAGCCGTTGCGGGTCTTGACTTGAGCTTCAATTGGAGTATGAGTTGGGAGCAACGGATCTCAAGAGGAGGTCTTCTCAGCGCAGCGCAGAGAAAGGGCGGACAAGTGAAGGTCAATCATGAATAGAAAGAGTGGCTTTTTGGAGAGCACATGCTTTGGAAGCATGAAAGCTCGGGACTGGGTGTCTTGTGACATCCCCCGCGCTCACACTCACAGTATCACACAGGCTGCTCACTCTTGCCCACACTGATGCCGAAACAGCGCACAGGCACGCACACGGAAGTGACATGTGTGGCTTGCAGTTGATCACAATCAAGTCGTGCGTCTTTGGTGGAAACCTCTGTGCGGGGTGAGAGAGAACGAGAGGGGTGGACACCTTCATCGCCCCCGCCGGAATTACATGCAGCCGAGATAACCGGAGACTGAAAAAAAAAAAAAAGAAAAAAGAAAAAAGTGTGGGGTACAGTGACTGCTGCGTATTTACCGCCCTCGCTTGCTCGCCAAGCTGCTCTCTCGAGACTTGTTCGCTTGCATGCTTGCGCACGGACGCTTGGCTTGGTCCACCTTATCGCTCTTGCTTTCCCCGCTCCTAGGGCTCGCTTGCTTGGAGGTGGAGCGGGGATGCGCTCGATAGGATCCAGCCTAAGTGCTGCCGAGAGGGGCTGTGTGATGTGGTGCGACGAAAGTGCCGCCTATATAACCCTGCCTTTCGCTTAAGTCTCGATTCATGATACTTGAAACCCCCTGCTCCATTATCACTTTCATTCATCCCCCCATTCAACAACCCCTATCCCTTCGAAACCGCAGCAAAGATGGTGCAAGACGCTCGCGAAACGCAGCTCGAGGTTGCCTCGAAAAACCGCGTTGCCATCTTCTACGAGAATGGCGGACCTGAAAAGATCTCTATCAAAGAGCTCGACAATGTGCAAGAGTCCGAGCTGAATCCTGGTGAGGTGTTGGTTCGTGTAAGTTACGCTCCGCACCACCCTTGTTTTTACCCTTGCCACTCTGACTTATGTCTCCTTCCGGTTGGGCTGTACTAACATCCGACCAATCCGATCTTTTACTCACCGTGGGGTTTTAGGTGTTGTACACAGGAGTGTGTCACTCGGACCTACACGCTTTGCAGGGCGATTGGTCCTTCCCGCCCAAACTGCCGCTCATTGGTGGTCATGAAGGCGCAGGTATCGTCGTAGCCCTCGGCCAGGGCGCAGAAGAATATGTGAAGAAGGGAGATCGAGTCGGGATCAAATGGATTGCAGATGCATGTCTGAACTGCGAATACTACCGATTGAGTCACGAGATCAATTGTTCTCAGTATAAACCTAGTGGATGTAAGTCGCCACCCTCCCCAACCCGTGCCTACACTCAGACATGCTTGCAAAGGCTTGTCTTACTAACACCTTTTTTGCTGATTCGTCTCTTTTTGAACCCGGCATGTTGGCGAGGACAGACGCAGTAGATGGTACTTTCCAACAGTACGTCCGACACACCGCACGATACCTTACCAAAATCCCTGATGGCTTAGCACTCGATCAAGCCGCATCCATCCTCTGTGCTGGTGTGACCATCTACCGTGCGCTGAAGGAGGCTCATTTGCAGCCAGGTAATTGGGTGGTTATTCCTGGTTCGGGTGGTGGCTTGGGTCATCTCGGTGTGCAGTATGCCAAGAATGCTGGGTTGAGAGTGATCGGGATTGATACCGGAAGTGATAAGGAGAAAATGAGTTTGGAATTGGGATGTGAAGTTTTGTAAGTCCCCGTCCCCCTTCCTTCTCCTCCCTTCTCCTCCCTATTGCTTTCTGCTGCGGGGAGACGTAATACTGATATGTTTGAAACCCATGATTGCGTCTGTTTGGTGTCGCGGGTTTACTGTAGTGTCGACTTTAAATCGACCTCGGACGTCGCAGCCAAGATCAAAGAAGCTACAGACGGCGTTGGTGCGCACGCCGCAGTTGTAGCCGCCGCTTCCTCCGCCGCCTACGAACTCGCCCTGGACTACATCCGCCCGCGAGGAACGCTCGTAATCGTTGGAATGCCCAACTCCATCCTTCCCGTCTCCATCTTCAAAACGGTCCTAATGACGCACAAGATCGTAGGAAGCGCAGTAGGAAACCGACAAGACGCAGTCGAAGCCTTAGAGATCGCAAGTAGGGGCAAGGTCAAAGTCCATTTCATCCTGAAAAGTCTAGGCGATCTGCCAAAGGTGTTTGACGATATGATCAATGGCAGGATCGCAGGTAGGATCGTTTTGGATGTTGACAAGTAACGCCAACCACGCCAGGTTGCGGCTACTTTTAGCCAGAGATGGAAAGCACAAATATGTAAACACACAGGAATCGCAAACAAATCTTGAACTGACTGGAAACACGATGACATCGAACCGAAATGCAGCTGATACAAGAGGACAAGAAACGGTGAGAATCCATTTGAGAAAGAAGAAACAGCGTTGAATGTGGGCGTGACTTTTCTTTACTCGGCGCGTCGCAAGTGAGCCCTCTGGAGGATCTGTCTAAAGTCCTTAGGACCTGTGTAGTCCTTTCTTGCAAACGCGAACCAGTTGATCATGGCCAACAGAAGTGTAACGCCGACGACGAGAACTGACCAGTTCATAAGAGACCCCGAGGTAACAGGAACGTACGAAGGCATAAGGAAAAGCACCGTTGTGAGAGCAATGTAGCACAATGCCGCAGTGTTGACGATGGGACCCCAAACGGGACCCAAAGTGTACTTGATATCTGCGGGGATGGGAACGTCGTCATCCTCCTCGTTCTCCTTGTCTGCTGCGGATGCGTTGAAGATCCTCCTTCGTCCACCGAAGAGTATGCCTGCGATGGGGACGACATAAGAGAGCTGAAGCATGACGACAGAAGCACTGACGATGGCTTGAACTGCAATGACTGACCCAAAGAGGATGACGCCAAAAATGACGTAGATGCCACTGCAGAACAAGATGGCATAAATGGGCACTTCCCATTTGGGCGAGACGTGAGCGAGCTTCTTTTGGAAGGGCAAGCAACCGTCGTTGGCGTAGGCTTGAACCATGCGACTCGAAGTAAGCATGAGAGCGGGACCGGCAAAGATGATGGTACCGAAGAGAACGATGTTGAGACAAAGAGTGCCTGCTTTGCTCTGAGTTGCTTGCATGAAGGCTTCGACGATACCTGCTGGACCAGCTGCAATTACGCCCTCGATGCTGCTGATGCCCGAGAGAACTGCGATGAGGACGATGAAAGCAGAGGTGCCGCCAATGAGACAGGAAAGAACCATGGCTTTGGGAGCGTTGATGTGGGGTCGATCGATCTCGTCAATGACATGAGAAGCACCATCTGCGCCCACGAGACAGTACTGAGCCTGAATGAGACCAATCACCCATGCAATGCCATCAGGCCAGCCAGTGAGGTTGACAAACTCGGTAAAGACAAAGCTGGCACTAGATCTGTGCCCTTGCGCTGAAGGCACGGCAAGACAGGTGACAAAGACGCAGACGGCGCCGAAGAGGGACCACAAAAGAGCAGTCTGATTCATCCTGTCGAGCAGTTTGACACCGAAGATGTTGACAACTGCGCAGTATGCGGTGAGTGCGACATAGACAGCAAAAGTGACACCGATCGGGGCGCGATAAGTTGGATGATAGATGCTGATGATTCCGATGACGGTGCTGCCGGCGTAAAGGGGTGCTGAGCAAGCGAGTGCGATCCAACCAGTGGTACCGATCCAACCGGCATAGTAAGCGACAAGAGGACGGTAGGACTTGGGAGTCATAGCATAAGCCCAATGGTATTGGCCACCAGTGGAGGGAAAGATATGGCAGAGCTCGGCGAGGGAGAGGGCGATGGTGGAAGCACAGAGAGTACCGACGAGAAGACCATAGACGACACCGACGGGCCCGCCGGCGCCAAGAGCGAGATTAATGGCAGCACATGCGGCTGTCCACGAGTTGAGGATAGCAAAGGAGAGGCCGACGAGGGCGAAAGTGCTGAAATGCTTCCGTGGCCCCACGGTGACGATACCCTGATCGAGGGAATTGGTGGCAAGGGGAGGATGTTGATAGTCTAGGACGGCCGAGTTGGGTTTTGACGAGTCATCGTATACCTCTTTCTTGTGATCCATATCTCTGCGGAGGAGGAGGGGCGAACAGTTTCGGTTATATATGGAAGTGGCACCAGGAAAGCCACGCTGTAGTGAGGACGGTTGAGCAAGAGGGAGAATCTAAGAAAAGAGCGAATGGCTGATCCAAGATACAATAGGATTGGTGTATGAGCTACAGTCAATTTAGAGTTGGGTGGGGATGTTGGAGATGAAGGGCTGAGGGGAAATGGAACTCGAGTGGGATAAGATGTGCTGTTTTATGTGATTGTCGAGCGGGGTGATGCTATGCTTCTGCTTGGTATGAGTGGTGCGCTTGATGATGATGGTGGGACGGGGTCGATTGCAGCGGCTGCGAGATAAGAACATTGCGGGGGGAAAGCAAGCGAAGCGACGAGAGTGATAAGTGTAAGAGTGGCTGTGCTGTGCAAGTAGTTATCTGCGTATCATCACTGTGATGCATGTGATGGTTTGCAAAACAAAGGCTCAGCCATGTGATTGTGCTAAACGAGTTGAACCCTAAACGAACAAGAGGCGAGCGGTTACAGCGGGCGATCACACAACAACTGTGGCAGTATTGTGCGCTACAGTAGATAAGGATGTGCGATACTGTGACTGCCACGTGGGAGAGTGAGTAGCGTTACGTTGGTCTTTGTGCCTTGATACTGTACTGTATTACAGCATGGTCACGCGGGATCATCACTTGCAAACGCAGCAGCAGCCTCAGCAGCAGAGAGTCAGTCGGGCTTTCGAGGCCGATCAAGATTCCAAGCAGCTAGCCAAACGCAAAGACGCAGAAACAATGTAGCCGCGCTTGGCGCCTTCTCCCTTGCCGCGCTACCCCACACCCAAAGTCTCTCTCTCTCTCTCTCTCTCTCTCTCTTTTCCCTATCAACACTATAATAGCAACGCATTGCTAGCGCACGATAAGCGCGTCTTCCTCCTTCACCTCCCACCCTCGGCCTACGTATCCGACAAGCATGCCCGCATCAGCTGACACACCCCAAACAAACACCGCCGCTGCCCATCATAACGGATATCTCGGCCCCATTTCCTCCACACTCACCTTCAACATCACACGCTGCCACACCATAGTCATAGAGAGAGAATGAGAACAAGCGATTAGCTGGCGGTCATAGTATTACAACATGTCGGAGTTGTACAGATGCGAGTGTGCGAACAATGCAGGGAGGTTGCGAACAATGGAAAATCAGAAATGCAGTGTTGAAAGCGACGACTGATGCGAGTGTGTGTGAGAGAGAGAAAGAGAGAGAGAGAGAGCGAGAGAAAGATATGCAAGTATGTGCACGAAGCACAAAGAGGAACGAGTAAGAGGGAGTGAGTAGAAAAAGGGGACTTGGAAGAGGCCGAGCAGAAGTGAAAAAGGGTAAATGGGCCAAATCCAAGGGATGCATCCCATCACGACTCCCTTGACATCACAGAGTGACAAAAGAGGAGGCGTGCGTGGATACAGCCAAAGTGGTAAAAAAAGAGTTGGTGCGGTGTTGAAAGCAAGTGTGAAAAAGAGGGGATGGCAAAGTGAAGTGAAAAGCTGGGGGACAAAAGGGGGAAAGGGGGGAGCCAAGGGTATGGGAAAGTTATGGGCGAACCGGGATGAAAAGAGCATCGCATGGGTATTGCAAGAACAGAGGTCCGACCCCCTCTGTTACTCCATCTCCCATCCCGGTTCAGGTATAAAAAGACGTTCGCCTTATAGTGTGGTGATGTGGTGGTTATAGGTAGAGTTGAGCTTGAGCACTCGCAGTTGAGCTAAAGAGGTGCTGTGCCTGACGTAGGTGTTGAGGTAGAGTCGTAATAGGGAAACATTGTGCATGTCGAGGTGGTCGACGGGGGTGACGAGGAACAAGGCACAGCAGTGACGGCCAGCCATCGTTGAAGCTGACGGAACTGGAACTGGAACTGGAAACGGAAACGGGACTGAAACAAAGGTCAATCGAGCAAAGAGATCTTGCTCTCTATCTATTGAAAGTTGTCAAAGTCAATCTCGGCCTCACGACGTTCAGGCTTGGCATCCGAAACCAACCAAGGCTTGGTAATGTAGTTTCGCAAGCTGTCAGGCAGAACAATGACAGCGTTGAGTCCCGCTTTGGAACCAAACCTTTCCCAACCAGCCCCACCAGGCTTGAGCCAGTTGATAGCGGCATTGACAGCGGCACCGGAAGAGCCACCGGCCAAGATCCCTTCATCCCTGATGAGACGACGAGCGTAGACGAAACTCTGCTCGTCCTCGGTCTTGGTCCACTCGTCAATGACGTTCTTGTTGAGCGTGTTGGGGTCAAAGTCGTAACCGATACCCTCGACCTTGTACGAGCCATCGGAGCCCTCGGGCAGATCGTTGAGCGAGGCAGGCAGAGCCAGAGTGGAACCGATAGGGTCAACACCAAGAACGAAGCAGTTGGGGTTGTGGTCAGGACGCTTGAGGCGCGAAGCAATACCGCTGATGGTGCCACCCGTACCGACACCGGCGATCAGAACATCAACCTTGTCCGAGTAGGTCTGAGTTGAGCCGTTGGGCTCATCAGCACCGCGGTTCGAGTCAGGAGTGAGAGGGCGAGCCGAGGCCGAGTCGATAGGTTCGTCGTTCTTGTCAGCAGAGAGCGAAAGACGGCCCATGCCGTGAAGGAGCGAGGTGGAGGAAGGAGGAGCAGGACCAGCCTTGATAGCTTCGATGATCTCTTCAGCAGTAGCCCAGTGAGCGGTAGGGTTGTTAGGGTTGTTGTACTGGTCGAGGATGACAGCGTCAGGGATGGACTTCTGGAGGCGACGAGCGACCATGATGTTGGAACGAGGATCATCGTGAGCAGCCTCGGTGGGAGTGCGAATGACTTCGGCGCCGAGAGCACGAAGGGTGTTGACCTTTTCGGCGGACATCTTCTCGGGGAGAACAATGATGCATCGGTAGCCTCGGATGGCACAGGCAAGAGCAAGACCGATACCAGTGTTACCGCTGGTGGGCTCGATGACGATCGACTTGCCAGGGATGAGGGTGCCATCCTGTTCGGCCTGAAGAAGCATGCGACGAGCGATGCGGTCCTTGACACTACCGCCGGCGTTAAAGTATTCGCACTTGACCATGACGTTGCACTTGATGCCCTCTGTCTGTGGGATCCGGTTCAGTTGAATGAGCGGCGTCTCACCCACAGCGGAGAGGGCGTCTGGCAAGATGGCTTGAGGTCTCATGGTGAACAGATGAGCAGGGGTGTTGTTGATGGATGCGAGGTTTGTTGGAGAGACTTTGTTTGAAAGGGGGGGGGGAGAGAGGGATTGGGTAGCCTGACTTTCGATCTGTTGGAGATACGAAAGAATCAGGACAAGCGATTTTGCGCCTAGAAGAGAGGCAAAACGCGACGATTGAGTTGATTGATATCCAAAAAGGGAGTTGGGAGTTGGTGGTAGTAAAGGAAAAGGGAGAGGCAACGATGATAAGCTCCTGTTTTTCTTTTTGTTGATGACATTTGGTTCAAAGTGTACGTTGGCAAAATTGCATCAGGGTCACGCCAAAGAGGCACCGCAGCTGTCAATTTTCATTTGCGGATCAAAACTCGCCAATCCGTCACAGACACACGAACCCACGCACGCAATCTCTTCCGGCTGCTTCGTCACGAGGACAACACTCATTAACTGCCAGCCCAAGCCAAATTCAATTTCCAATTTGCACCAATTTGCAGACAGAGAAGCGCTTTGGACCCTTGCAACGCACACTCCATTACGCTCTTCTCTCTCTTCATATCGTAGTCGGTGATGCTCCGATGAGTAGAGTGTGAGACTGTCGGTAGGGCCGCGGTCACTGTCAAAGAGAAGAGGATTGGTTCGGATGTGCCAATTGCAACACAGAAAAAAGAGTTCGAAAAATGAGAAATTGCACTTACATATTTTTCTATTGTTCCTGAGCTGTCGAACGCCAATCATGAATCAAAAAAATTCGGTCGAGACTGCTCCAGTGGCTCTCGGTTACAACGGCTTAGATGGGTTCTATCGGCAGTTCCGCTTCGCTGCGGCAGAGCCCTGATCGGCTGTCCCGACAGCAATGACACATGATTGTGAGAGTGGCTCAAGCATTCATTGGACTCGACACAGAGCCTTCGTACCGACGGCGTTGACGATTACGCAGCTGTCCAAGAGAAGGAGAGGGCAGCGTGCAGGATTGATAGGGTTGACGCCAGAATCCAAGGCGAGCACGCACAACGCGGATCATCTTTTTCGAAACATAGTTGTCGACAAGCGGGCAAAAAGAAAGCAGATCGACACGATTCATCATCCACACGCGATTCGCGCGAAATGAGAACAACACTCTTGCAATTCGATGCTTTGCTTGACTTACGAACTGTACACGATGCTCTGGGAAACGGTATCACTCGAATCGACTGGCATTGAGAACGCTCGATACGATCAGATCAGATCCCTCCAGACAGCCCCGATCACTCAACAAGAATGCCAAAAGTGGATAACAGTGGAGCCCGCCAGTGCCTTGGATGAAAGTGCAACTTACGCTATATTGCTCGCATCGCTTGGCGTAAAAGTAAGCGCAAGAGTATAGCACATCCGATGTACCGCACAAGAGCGTAACATGCACTTTTGACTGACGTAGAAGCTCCAACGAAGCTGGCGAGCCAATCGGGTCGACCATCGCATCATCCATACGCAGTGGGAGAGCCTTCCTCCACCTCTCAACCACGCTTTCATCGCCGTTGGATGCAGTGACAAATTGTTGCATGGCCGCTTCCTGCAGAGATTCAGAGCCAACCCAAAGCGGGCAAACCTCGTCGGCAACGCTAGGTGAAAGCCACCAATCTTGTGGTTGAATTCGTATCATCTCTTCTCTGACCTCTCCAACCACATTGCAAGTGGCCAGAGGAGAGATGAGGATTAGCTGATCTGGTTGAAGCTTTCCTACCTCTTCGTTCGACAAGGTTGGTTTTCCAAGGTGCAAAGGTGCAAATTTTTGAATGCACAGCGGCATGCTTGTTGCGATCGAGCCACCGGCACTGTCGCCTGCAATCATGACCTCTTGACCTTGTTCTCTAGCACGCGCTGAGATTCGAAGATAGAAGTCTGTCAATTTGGGCAACTGACTTGCAGCGATACCGGTAGGAGCAAGCTCATAAGGAAACATGTAGACGCATGCGTCGAGTCGATGTGCAAACAAGCTACAGATGTAGCTATGCGCAGGAGTGGCGGGTTGAACGAATGCTCCGCCGTTGAGGTAGACGATGATGCGCTTGACGCCTGTAGAGCTGTCCCTGGGTTGGAATCGAAGTACGCGAGTCGTGCTCCAGTCAAAGTAATGGCTCGAAGCGAAATCTGGCTCAGAAGCAGGCGTGTACCAGTCCAGATGCACGCCATTGCTTTTAGCATACTTGTCCTTGCCCTTTTGGTATCTTTCGAGTAGCTCGGAGAAATTCTGTGGACCAGCAGGGTGAAGGTTGCCGGCGCCTAGACTACGACTTCGACGTCGACGTAGGTAGATTGCTACGCGGAAGAGCACGTGGAAGAAGAGGTAACTCCGCCATGATACTGTATTATGTGTGACTTTCTTGACGCTGCTATTTGCGCCGGAGGGCTCAAAGAGGGTGGCGAGGACCGACATGGCGTGCGACGTGCGATGCGTCAAGGGAGGAGACGAACAAGTGGCTGAAAGTGATGGTGAGGTCCCATTCAAGTTTTGTGTTTTCCTCCGGAAAGGTCTTGTTCGAGACCCTGAACAATGGAACGTTGGATCCGTTCGCTCGGCAGCGGTAACCTTGATGCATCGGCGGGGTAAGATAAGCGGAGTTGTGCATGCTGTCGAGACTTGTGTAGAATCGGGCTGCATCGGTGCCGATGATTTCACTTCCGCACGAGACACGGGCTGCTCTCCCAGAAAGGAGACCAACACTTTCTCTTGCAATTCGCTTGTGCTGCACAACGACGTAACTCGGATCGGCGATGCTCATCTTGGAACCCACACTCTTGCAGCGAATCAGCCATTCGCCGCGATAGGGTGGGCAAACCCCTGTTCTTCTTTGCCTCTCTTTCGCATTGGATTGACTCTGCTTAGACCCCTGAAGCCAACATCGCTTGGACCCTAACTTGTTAACTTGTTCGTATGTAGACAAAGGCGATGTCGGCATCTCGGAAATGCTCGATTTGCACGACCACATATGGCAATACTTACCCACTTCCCAAGGGCCTGAGCTATCCATTGTTCTCTATCATTGGTCGTCGTGCAAGTCTATCAAGCGAATGTGGGCGGGAATGCGATTCAAGCAAATTTGGAATTGTGCATCGCCGTGCAGCAAAGTTGCAGCAGTGAGCCCTCATTGCGCGCTCTGCTGCCTCTGTTTTTCTACTGTACTATACAGTACAGTCGAACCTCTCGAAATGACACATGTAAATTGAATAAAATAATTCAAAAATCGCGTTTTAATTTTAGCCTAAAAAAGGAGCAAAAAATCTAGTGGAATCTTGCAGTGCTTACATAATGCTTCAAAGGTATATGATATGTATATTGTTCTGAGCCTCTCAATCAGCTCTGGATACTGAAGAAGCTAACAGAGGCAACTGTCCATGATGTAGTGTGATCATCAGGTGAAGAGGAAGCACTGGCAGAGATAGAGGATACTGAAGACACTTTGGAATCCTAGCCCATCTGTAGCATCAGCAGAGCTTGACAAGGGCCCATAGAGTGCTACAGGAGTGGTGGAAGAGCAGCTTAAGACTCTCAAGTCAGCTCAGGATACCCTGGCAGACCATGGTCTTCTGACCCAAAAAGTTTCAGATGCTTTCTCAGCCTGTTGCTCTTGACTCACTGTATCACAATCAATTCTATAGTCACACATTCAGTTTAAAAGCTCTCACACTTCCATAGGTACTCTGAGTGATGAGCTACAAGAATTCTACTGCTTGAGGACATCAAAATAATTTACGAAAATTTTAAAATAAATAATGTGTCATTTCGAGAGGTTTGACTGTAATTCGAGTTGTGATTGAGATGCATGATTCACAGGCGGTCCAGAATCGGCCCATCAACACAGTCAATGCGCTCATCCCCGCGTAGAAATCACACAAAGTCACACACACACACACCTCACTCTCCCCCATGTTGTGATACCTGTATCAGCTTTTGGCAAACTTTATCATCCATCCTATCACGGCTCGTCACCTACTTCTCCTACACCATCACATTTGCTCGGTCTTTCTCCGCACTCAGCATTGACGGCAAATCCGAAGTAGTAGAGTCAGCATCGTTTCAGAAGGTCGCGCGATCATTCTTCGGATCTCTTCCGAACAACAAGTGCTGCGCAGGATTTGCTCAGCTTTCCCTATCGTCGCCATCGTCGCCAACGTCGCCATCATCGTCACCGCCGAAATGCTTTGTCGCTAAGTCATCGGATCAAGCATTGCCACCATCTTGGTCGCCACATCCCCTGATCACTTCTATCTCGCTCGGCATCGACACCGACACCGACACCGACGGTCAAGATGGCGGATCTCAATTCGAAGCGGGTCAACACCAGCTTCCAAGGCTTGGTCACCACCTGCGTCATCTTTGCTGCTGTTGGAAGTGTATCCGTCATCACCTACGAGACACTTCGTCAAGTAAGACGCTTACCTCGAACCCGCATATCCAAGTTCTGGCACAGAGATGTCGCAAAACGTCATGCTCCAGGTGGCGTCCACGACAATCCCGCACATACTCGACAAAAGGATACCTGCGAAGATTGGGAGATGGGTCACTTCTATCTCTCCCGCATGTTTCACGCATCCACACCATCTCCCCCATTACCGCGATGGCCATTCGCTTGGGTCAAACGTGCCATCTCCTTCACCGACGAATGGTATGCAGAACATACCGGCATGGACACCGTCGTCTATGTACGCTTCCTCCGTGCATGTCTCTACTGGGTCCTTCTTCAGACCCTCACCACTGCGCCCATCCTTCTCGCTATCCACATCACCTTCAGTCGCGGCGTCGAGCCCACCGACATGGCAAGAGCTTCGCTCTCTTACTTGGTCAGTACACCTGCGCCCGGTTGCGACAACCAGAACCTCCAAAAGTGCGCCCCCGTTGCCAACGAGCAAGGTCGATCGCTTCTTTGGGTTCATTTGACCTTGCTATGGTATCTTACCATCACCTGGATGTTGGCGCTTTGGTGGATTGGTCGAGGCTCTCTCCGCGTTCGCAGAGCACAGATCGAAAAAACTCGCGCCAAAGTCATCAAGCAAAAGGAAGAGCAAGCACGCAATGCTGCTGCCAACCCAACATCCTCTTCACTTCAATCCGACGCCCCAGCACAGCCTCTCCATCGCGACCCACAGCAGGCTCTGTCTACCGTACAAGGCATTGCATCGTCCGACAACAGCGACGGCTGGCGTCAGCGAACTCTCATGGTCATGAACCTGCCCGGCACCATGCGAGACGAAGCCAGCATTCGTCGCTACTTTGAAGAGTTCTTGCGGCCCGATGACGACGATGACGCCTCGTCTCAGAGCGGTCATAGCGACAATGGTGCCGGCTCCCGCTATCCAGCTCCACCACGTTCCCCTCGCGACACACGTGATACCGATGCACAGCACACTTCCAGCTCCGATTCGGATCCACATTCGTCATCAGCAGAGCATCCTTCCACTCCTCCTGCTCGCTTCTCATCCCACAGTGATGCACCGGATGGTCCTCAGCCCGACCTTCACCCTGATCGTCACTTGAAGAGTCCCATTCAGACCGTGGTCCTTGTCCGCAAGATGAACGAGCTCGCTTCCATGCTTGCTCGTCGACAAGAGGTGCTCACTCAGCTCGAAGCAGCCCATGTCAAGTTGGCGCAAGAAGTGCTCGTCACAGTAGGACGTCGCACCCTCAAAATGCGCAAGAAGGAGCGCAAGGCACAACAGCACAGTGACGGTCAACACTCATCCTCTTCTTTCACGCATTTCGCATCCTCGCTTCGCCGTCACTTTGGCAAGCGCAAGTCCTCCAAACACGGTCAAGCTGCTAGCGGCTCCACTTCAGGCGACTCGACCCCTTCTGAGACACTTGATCCCGACATTGAAAAGCTCGGTCCTTCACAGAATAACACCGCAGGCAAAGCACTCGAGGAGGAATTGGCACGAAGGCTCGCTCGTTTCTCACCCACCAATCGAGGCGTTCATACCAAGCAAGTACAAGCCATTGGCACCATCGACAGCAATGACGAACACGAAATGCCAGAGACCGTATGGGAGGCTCTCAATCAGCTGCCCCGTGAGCTGCTCGATCCATTCCAGCCAGCCACAAGGCTCTCGGCCCTCTTCCGTGGTCAGACCGTACCCACCATCGACTATCTCCTCACCAAACTCAACTTGCTCACTGCTCTTGTCACAGAGATGCGCTCCAGACCACCTACTAGCTACGAACCCACTTCGACTGCCTTTGTCACCTTCCGCGATCCACGACAGGCGCGCATGGTCTGGCGTGAACTCAAAGACCAAATCGTCGTCAAGGTTCGTTTGGCTCCCGAAGTCAAAGACCTCGATTGGGATCGTCTGATGAAGACCTCTTTCACCGGTGATGTCGTGCGTGGTTTCGGTGTCAGCGTTGTCACCTGGGGTTTCACCATCTTTTGGGTCATCATCATCAACTTTATCGTCCTTTCCGTCTTCAGTGTCGACAAGCTCAAGGCCATCCCTGGTCTCGGCAACTTCTTCGACGACAATCCCAAGCTCACCGGTTTCGTCACCGTCACCTTGCCACCTTTGCTCGTCTCGCTCGCTTCCATGTCGGTTCCCGAGCTCATCTTCCAGGTCAGCAAGCGTGCACAAGGCTTTGTCACCTTCAGCGCTCTCTACGACATGTGTCTCGCTCGCTACTGGAAGTTTGTCATTTGCAACGTCGTCCTCTTTTTCAGTGTCGGCGCTACGGTCATCGTCACCGTGCTCACCAAGGTCGGCAACTCGGGCAGCATCCTCGAGACGATTGGCTTTGCCTTCCCAAGTGCTGCGCCCTTCTTCGTCTCCTACTTGATCCTCCAGTTGGCGTTGCAATCCGGCTTTGAGCACATGGGCTTCATGATCGCACTGCTACAGCATTGGGGAGCCAGAAAGGCAGCGACTCCGAGGACCCGAGCCATCAAGACGCTCCCACGCAACTTCAACAGATACTACTGGCTGCCGCTCCACCTCAACATCATGGCCATCGTCTTTATCTTTGCGCTTTTGAATCCGCTCGTCATTCCTTTCGCTCTTGTCTACCTCTCGCTGGCATTCGTCGTCTTCAAGAAGAACTTTGCCTACCACTACTACCGACGCTTCAACGAGATGGAGGGTGTCATCTACTATATCCGACTCTTGCGATACAGTCTCGATGCCGTGGTGGTGATGCAAGCTGTTTTGCTCATCTTCTTCTCCATCATCCGTCGAGGCTCCGTCTACATCGGCATGACCGCAGTACTCATTCCTCTCACTGTCATCGCCAAGCTCATCGCCACTTGTCTTTGGAAGTCGCAATGCCGTGCCGTGGACGATGAAGAGGCCGAGGCACTGTGTGGCATCGACTCGCGCCCCCTATGGGAGAAGATGCAGAGGCACGACCTCGGTCCCAGTACTGCCGAGGAAGGTAGCGACACTCGCAGTCCACTCGATGCGCTTGCTTCCGGACGATACCCTTCTGTGGTTCCGCCACCACAGACCAACTCGACCTTCCAGCGTGTTTGGCAGCGACTGCACGACTCATTCAACGCCAATGGTCTCGACAAGCCAAGCTACCTTGCCACGGCGCATGCCAAGGGCAAAGCGCCCACAAACGCTATGGGCCTTGGTGCCAAGACCATTGCCCAGACCCCACGTTACATTGTCAAGGAGACTGCTAAACATGCCTTCCACTATCGACACGCTGCCAAAGCAGGCATCAACAATCTCGACGACTCGCCACGCGAGAGTAGAGAACGTGCATCGGCGGAGCGTAGGTATATCTCTGGTTTGCCTCCAACGAGTCAAGTCCACGTTTACTCGCACCGCAACTCGCACGAGGCTGCTCAAGCTCAGGCTCAGGCTCAAGCACAGTCCGAGCACGCGGACGGCGAAGTCCCGAATGACCCGAACGCAGGTCTGAACAGGAACAAGTCAGCGATGCGAAAGGCCAAAGGCGAACATGTGGTCCACCGCCGTCGCGGCAGCTCCAGAAGCGAGGATCGGCCGTTCCTTTCCGCATTCGACACCGTCTCTGCTCATGCGCCATTGCCGAGCGAGGACGACTACGATCTCAGCTTCGAGGATGGTGATGCTCCGTTCTTGGAGTACGATGAAGGGGGTCATTTGATGCTGCAGCACGGTCGACGATCAAGGAGACGCTCCAGCCGTCACTATGGCACTCTGCGGAGGAAACCTAGCCAGCTCGCCACCGTCACTGATGATGAGGCGCTGCATCAAAGCTCAGATAGCTACCAGATGCGCGACACAGACGAAGGAATGTCTAGCACCGATCCGCTCCACCAACGAAGTTCTGACTCTGCACAGCAGCCGACGCATGCTCAACCCGTGGCACGTTCTCACCAGGCTGATTGGGACAAGTCGAGCAAGCATTCTTACCACGAGGACGACGACGACTCGCTCAAGGGTCGTGAGCTTGTCCGACCTCATCCTCCTGTGCGTTGGGACGACACACCCAACAACACTGCGCGCTACAACAATCCCTTCTACAACCAGGAGATGGACGACTTTCTCTGGTTGCCACGCAATCCTCTGACGCCTGTAGACCTGTTCGATACGATCGAATGGTATGGGCCTGCTCTTGTCAGTTCACAGGGTGGTGGAGGTATTGTCGGCGAATGGGACGATGATGAGGATGATGATGACTACGATGATGAGGATGGCAGCCACTACGAGAAGCATGGCTCCCACGATGACATTCCTCTCGGCGGCGAAGCGGCCACCTTTGCAAGGCCAGGGGGCATGATGCTGGATGGCAACGAGGAGATTGTGTTGCCCGATCACCTCGCTAGACACCTTGAGGAGACGCAAGCAGTCGAGCAAATGATGGACCCAGCCGCAAGTGTGCCCAAGAACATGATGAAGGACTACAAGCGTGCGCTTGGTCGTACCGAGCGGGCTGGATCTGACGCAGGCGCATCTGAGCGTTCGCCGTCGAGCTTGTTCAGAAGGTCGAGCAACCTGTCTTCGCCTTCAGCTCAAGGGTACGCGGGGCCTTCGTTGTTGCAACTGCCTTCCCATGGATCGTGGCGCAGTGCAGATGGAAGTTTGGCGCCAGCCAGTCCGACATCGATGCGTGCGTCGCACCGACCTGGAACTGGCAACTCGGAGCCTCTTACCAGTGTGGCAGAAGGTAACGTCGTGGTTCCCCAGCGAAGTTCGAGTCGACACAAGCGCAGTAAGAACGCAACGGATGGTGAGGATGAGGGTCATGATGCTGATGCCACGTTTACTGCTGGCGATGTAGCGTCGCCTGTAACACCTAAAAAGGATAGGGATGGATCGACTACTCTGGAGCGCAACGCTTCACGCAGGACGCAGCGACGCGATGCTTCGGGTGCGTTGAGCCGTGCTAGTGGCTTCTCTGCTGGTACCACGCAGAAGACGGTCACTCTGAAAGCAGCTTTGCGTGCCGAAGCACTGGAAGAAGAGAGGCGTTTCTCGCTCAAAGAAAGGCTTGCAGCTAGCAAAGGACGGAAGAGGCGAAACATGTCACGCGATGCATCGGATCATCTGGAGGGCTTAGAAGAAGCCAACGCTGACGAGGAGGATGACGAGGAAGGAGGAGGGACGACTCGTGGCCACGGACTGCAGAGCAGCATCATGGGTCGATACGAAGCGGAGCATCGTCGGCGTGCAACACAGGCGAGCGAGTTTGGGCAGTTGACTCCGCAGCGAGATGGTATGCGAAGGGATGCTTCGCATGGTTCGCAGCTCGAGCAGCAGCAGCAGCAGCAGCAGCAGCAGCAGTACGGGTTGGATAGGAGTGGGAGCAGTGCATTTGGTGGGAGGCGGTTTAGGTCGGCTGCGCTCGGGGTGTTGAGTTTGACGCGGGGTGCTAGAGCTGCGGGTGGATCGGAAGGAGGGCAGCAGGCGGGGTTGTCGGTGTCTATGCAGGAGCTCAATGGTCGGCCGGGGTCGAGTGGTGGCGGTTCGGTGCATGCTGCGCCTGCCGTTGTTCGAAAGGAAGGAGAGGAGTGGGTGCAGCAGACGCCGCAGCAAGGGGTAGAGACGACTCCAACTGAGCTCTCACTCCCCGCTGAAGCCAGTCGCACCAGCGCACTTGACAGATCTGTCGAAGTTCCTGCTACGCCCGGTGCCACTACTCAGCAGCAGCACGGAAACCCTCAATGAACCGGCTCATGACAGACGACGCTTTCGCGACTTGGTCCATCATACAGTACGGCGTAGAATAGACATGAAATGATACCCATTCATACACGAAGCAACGGTGCAATAGGCGCGGTCAACGACGTGTTTTAGGGAGCTTTAGTCTAAAGCGCTTTGGTACTGAATCAATTTTGGCTGGGAAAAAACAACATTCACGTCGAAATTCGGTCAGACGTGCGCCCTCGACGCTGGTGAGACGCTGGTCTACCTCAGGCCAGCGTCCTCCCTGGCTCAGGTCTGAAGTGACGCTGGTGAGCGAGTTTTGACCTGCGTCCCCACTTGACGCTGCTCAAGTGACGCTGGTCACGCAACTCTTCGGACACAAAGTTGCTCTACTACTTGAGAGTAACACCATGAAGACAAGCGTTTGTGGGTGAGATAGTATAGTGGTTATCACTGAGTTGAGCTGAGCTGAGCTGAGTCCTGCCTGCGCGTCTGGCCTGTGCCGCCTGTGCTCCTGCCTGTGCGGCCGCTCTCGAGTCAGTCTGGTCCAGGGTTTGAACCCTGGGTGGAGCAGGAAGAATGGAGGGGTGCTCCTCTTTCTTTTCATCTGGCAGATTAGCATGACCAGCGTCGAGGGCGCAGGCGTGGCCGAATTTCGACGTGATTGCCTTAAAGCTCCTCGCTATGCTATTGTGTAAAAGTTCGTGTCTGGCAGAAATTCAGGGCAAAATAGAGGGCTGAAAATTCACTTAAAACCCATTCCGGAATGTTGAGTTGTGTACAGTCTAACAAGGAAAAGTCTGAAATGCGCTTTTTCTGCTTATAGGTTGCAACTTAGATTACATAAGTGTTATGTCAGAGGCTTAAACTGAGTCACGCTTTAGACTATGGTGATCTAGGCAAAAATCACGTAGTGAGTCTGTCTATCATGCGGTACGATGTTGGTTGCTGAATCTCACGAGAGATGGTGAAAAAAAGGGGGGTGAGGTGGGGAAGTCCGCGGAGATGAGCGGATGGAAGTTTCCGAAGGACAGCGAAAGGAAAGGGTTGCGATTTGAAATTGACCGTTTACCGTGGAAAAATAGAGAAACCGGGCAGGGAGAAAGTGGGATATGTTTTTCTTTGGAATTCTAGTTTTTTTATACGGTGGGGAGGAAGAGTGTTTTTGTAGGAGGTAGGGGGATAGTGTTAGGTTGGATTGATGAGAGCTTCGATCGGGTTTAAAAACTCCATGGGTAAGTCAGAAGTATCTCTCCATAGCATCAACGTTAAGCCGTGGAGGCTTGTGTGTGAGGCAAAGAAAGACACTTGATCGCCAAGCTTTTTGCCGCCTGGAACACACGTGCTCTAGGCGGGGTGAATCGGAAAAGTACAGCACGCGTCATTTGGTTTTCCAGATTTCACTATCACAAAATTCGCTCCCCCCCCCCTGTGTCACTATACATGAATATTCCTACTCATCTCACAATACAACCTTGGCAGATTTTTTGTGAACACCTACTTTGATTGCTTGAGTGCAGAATCCACAAATCAGAACCTTGTTTGACCACCTTTGGCCTTAATTACAGCTTCCATCCTTCTTGGCATGCTTTCTAGAAGCTTACCAAGGTAATCTTCTTCAATGGTCTCCCAAGCTTGTAGGAGTGCTTCAAAGATTGCTTTCTTTGTCCTTTCAGCTCCTCCTTGTACTAGATAGAGATGTGGGGAGCCTTTGTAGAGCCTGTGCTTGAGGAAAGCCCATAGGTTTTCAATGGGATTCAGGTCTGGAGATTGTGGTGGCCATGTCATGGTCTTGATGTCATATAACTTGAAGCCCTGCTTGCTATAGGCACTTTGATGGATAGGAGCATTGTCTTGCATCCAAATAGAGTCCTCTGACAGCCCTTTGAACCATACAAAGACCTCTTCTTCCATGATCTTCATATAGTCTTTACTCTTTATCTTCCCTGAAGGCATCCTGATCAATGGGCCCCTTTGCTGTCCAATGAAGCATCCCCACACCATAACTTTGACTGATCCTGACTTTGTAGTGGCCTGCAGACATGCTGGATGAAACTTCTGCTGTGGTCTCCTAAGACAATGATAATGTCTGTAGTCCTGTTTTGATACTGCAGATTCATCTGTCCAGAGCACCTTCTTCCAATCTTCTACTGTCCAGTCTCTGTGCTGCATTGCAAAAGCAAACCTCTTTCTCCTGTTGGCTGGGGATAGCAAGGGTACTCCTGGTGGCCTTATAGCTCTTGATTCCCACTTTTTTGAGATGCCTACTGACTGTACTGGCTGACATACCATCATTTTGCTGTACAATCTCTTTCAAAGGAGTTCTTCTGCTCTGTGCATCCTTTTGTGTGTTTCTGATCATGTTTCTGATAGCTTGTGGGCTGTACTTTGGGTTTCCAGCAGTAGAATATGCACTCTCCTTGCTTACAGTGGTGTCATAGCACTTGCAGAACTTATATATAGTATCATAGTTGAGGCCCAGGTGAGCTGCAATTTTTGGAAGCTTCCATCCTGCTGATCTGAGTGATATACATGCAGTTTTCTCTTGAGCAGTGAGTAGATGGTGTCTGGAGGGGCCAGATGATGTGCTAGATGATTCCATTTGATGCAAAATTGAGCGAGATATGCTGATTACAGGAGATGCTGGTGATGAGGGGATACGATGAATTTTGCAAGTCCAAGAAAATCTGGAAAACCAAATGACGCGTGCTGTAAAGGTTAGGGTGTTCTCTGACAGCCACCGGATGTAACCCTCGCAAGCTAAGCAAAGCTTTTACCAGCCTGATACCTCAACTTTATTGCTCGTGGCGAGAATTCAGAGATACAGAGCGATTTCCGAACCTTCTTTTTTTACTTTCGAGTCAACTCAAGCCCAGATCGAGTGGAAGAAGGAGGCTCTGAACAGAAAGCAATCATCTCCGTGGAGCACCATCTAGGGTGGTGGTGGTGGTGGGGGGTAGAGTTATCGGACCGATGCACAGAAAAGGGGATTTCATATGCGCCTGTGCTGGGTTTCCAATCAGCTCATCTTTCCAACACCTCCTCCTCTCAGTGGACAGCCAACGGTTTGCAACAGGTTGCTGCTCCATGGAAAAGGGATTACAATTCGGTCTTGGTTTTCCGATCGATCTCTCTCCACTGACTGCGTGCAGGGCGTGTTTGTGTGGTTTTCCTTCGGAATCCAATTAAAAAAAGGGCTTACGTACCTGGCTCCCTCTTGGCGCAGCCAAAAACTATTTTCTTGTCGGCGCGAGAGAGAGGAAATTACTGTACTTATGACACGATTTTGGTTCAACAACAAAGCGAAAATGTTTCGCCGAAGCCCACACGCCCGCAGCTGCCCCTGCCGATCGCTCACACACCCTCTCTCCCCCACTTGACCTGCACTCAACCACGGCCAGTGTCTTCTCTCGCAGCGAGGTTTTCACTTGCTTTCCGTTCGACCTACTGTATTGCGACAAGGTTTGTGCTTTTGCTTGTGCTCGGTGTCCGCTACAGTACTCTCCTGAGAGTGGGATCATGCGATTCGGAACCAACGCAAAAGCAACAGGCCCGCGAGGTCAAAGCGAGACAAAAGGGCCCAACCAACGCCATGTCCGAGGAGTTTGCATATTGGCGGTGTGTGCATCGTCCGGAATCGAGCTTCCTATCTGCCCCTCAGATCTCGTGTTGTACCCCGTGGACCTCCGTTTCACAAACGCGGCTCGAATCTGCAAAAGAAAACAAAGAAGCACAGTGTTGTTCTGTACGTCCCCTGTGATGCCGTAAACCAACTAACCATCCGCCAAAACAAAAAAAAGAACTCACCTCGTGCTCGCTTCCTCGCTCTCTCGCTCTTGCTGTGTGTGTTGCGCGTGTGTTGGTTTTGCGGCTCAGCTGGGCACAATGCTGAGGCTTTCCGCCATGTTTGCGAATTCCGCCGACGTTCGCAGCAAGTTTGTTCCGTCAGCCAGCCGCTTCTTTCGTTCTCCGCTAAAAACTCTCCTCCCGCGATGCTAACCTCTGCCGAACTGCGCCGAGCTGGTGTGCCCTCCCTCCCGTCGCCGACGGGATAGTGAGAGAGGTAGAGGGAGAGAGACCACTTAGGTATATAGTGTTTCCAGTCCTTCGTCATACGACTACACTCTCACTCCCGGGTTTTCCTTAACAAAACTTCCTCTCTAGGACAACAGACCAAGACCGTCGTCCCTTGTGTCGTCCACCACCGCCACCATCCACGTCCCCTTTCTGCACCTTGTTTCAACAAACAAGCAGTAGAAGCAGCAGCGGTCCTCACCACTAACACGACAAAGCCGGCTACGACGCCGAGCAAAAGTCTCGTCCAACTTTTCCTTTTCCTTTCCCCCCCTTCAAAATAAGTAGCGCACTAAACCGCACTACCACCCAACACCAACATGGCCGACGCATACGGTCCTCAGGGCCAAGGCAACGCTGCTGGCACTGACACATTCATTGCCAACAACTACACCAACACTCCTCGCGATGAGGACCAGACACACAACCACACCGCTGCCACCTCCGAAACTCCCAGTGCCGAGGCCAGCAGCGACCGCCACGTTGATGTCGCCGATGCCGAGCGTCAATTCAACGATCTCTCCCGCCAGCTCTCCTCCAAGCAGGACAAGAACTCGGATCTCGAAAAGCACGAGGTCTTTGACCTCCGCGAATGGCTTTCCGGCACCCAGGAGCAGGCCGATCAGATGGGCAACAAGCGCAAGAAGCTCGGTGTTTCCTGGAAGGACCTTCGTGTCATCGGTACCGCTTCGCGTGACTTGAACGTTCCCACCATCCCTTCCATGGCTCTTTTCGAGTTCATCGGCCCCATCTTCTCCATTCTCAAGATCTTCGGTATTGACCCCGCCAAGTCCAAGACGCGTGGTCTGCTACAGGGCTTCAACGGTTGTGCCAAGCCCGGTGAGATGGTCCTCGTAATCGGTCGTCCCAACGCCGGTTGCTCCACCTTCCTCAAGACCATTGCTAACAAGCGCAGCGGTTTCATCGACACCCAGGGTGAGGTTCACTACGGCGGTATCGATGCCAAAGAGATGGCCAAGCGTTACATGGGTGAAGTCGTCTACTCGGAGGAAGATGACCAGCACCACGCTACCCTCACCGTCGCTCGCACCATCGACTTTGCCCTCCGTCTCAAGGCACACGCCAAGATGCTTCCTGACCACACCAAAAAGACCTACCGCAAGATGATCCGCGACACTTTCCTCAAGATGGTCAACATCGAACACACCAAGCACACTCTTATCGGTAGCGCTACCGTTCGTGGTGTTTCCGGTGGTGAGCGAAAGCGTGTTTCCATCCTCGAAGGTCTCGCTTCCGGTGCCAGCGTCTTTTCTTGGGACAACTCCACCCGTGGTCTCGATGCCAGTACCGCGCTCGACTATGTCAAGAGCATGCGTGTGCTCACCGACTTGCTCGAAGCTATTATGTTTGTTTCCCTCTACCAGGCCTCCGAAGGTATCTGGGAGCAGTTCGACAAGGTTCTCGTCATTGACGAGGGTCGATGCGTCTACTTTGGTCCCCGTACCGAGGCAAGGCAGTACTTTATCAACCTCGGTTTCGCCGATCGTCCTCGTCAGACTTCGGCCGATTACATCACCGGTTGCACCGACAAGTACGAGCGTATCTTCCAGGACGGTCGCGACGAGAACACTGTCCCCAGCAACTCTGAAGCACTCGAAGCCGCTTACCAGAAGAGCCCTTACTTCCAGCGCGCTATCGAGGAGAGGAAGGCTTTCGATACTATTGCCACTGCTGATGCCGAGGCTACCAAGGACTTCAAGCAGGCTGTTGTCGAGTCCAAGCACCGCGGTGTTCGCAGCAAGTCGCAGTACACTGTTTCGTACGCCACTCAGGTCAAGGCGCTCTGGCTGCGTCAGATGCAGATGATCATTGGTGACAAGTTCGACATCTTCATGTCCTATGTCACTGCCGCCGTCATCGCTCTCTTGACCGGTGGTATCTTTTTCAACTTGCCCACCACTTCGGCTGGTGTCTTCACCCGTGGTGGTTGTCTCTTCATCTTGCTCCTCTTCAACTCGCTTACGGCCTTCGCGGAACTGCCCACCCAGATGATGGGCCGTCCCATTCTGGCACGTCAGACCAGTTTCGCCTTCTACCGTCCCTCGGCTTTGACTCTCGCTCAGCTTCTCGCCGATCTGCCATTTGGTGTTCCCCGTGCTACGCTCTTTGTCATCATCCTCTACTTCATGGCGGGTCTTGACCGAAGTGCCTCTGCCTTCTTTACCGCCTGGTTCATCGTCTTGATCGCCTACTACGCCTTCCGTGCTCTCTTCTCGTTCTTCGGTGCCATCACCACCAACTTCTACTCGGCCGCTCGTCTCGCAGCTATCGTCATGTCGATGTTGGTTCTTTGGGCTGGCTATGTGATCCCTCAGGCGGCTATGCGACGATGGTTGTTCTGGATCTCGTACGTTAATCCCGTCTTTTACGCGTTCGAGGCATTGATGATCAACGAGTTCAAGAGGGTCACGTTCACTTGCGAAGGTGCCCAGATCTTGCCCTCTGGACCTGGTTATCCGACTCAGTTGACGGATAACCAAATCTGCACGCTCGCCGGTGCTACTCCCGGTTCGGACCAGATCCCCGGTATCAACTACTTGACTGCCAGCTTCGGTTACCAGGAGAACCACTTGTGGCGCAACGTGGGTATCTTGATTGCTTTCCTCGTCGGGTTCGTTGCTATTACTGCTCTCGTTGTCGAGAGGATGGACCAGGGCGCTTTCGCTTCGGCCATGGTTGTCAAGAAGCCTCCCAGCAAGGAAGAAAAGGAGCTCAACGCGAAACTGATGGACCGACGATCGGGTGCAACCGAAAAGACTGAAGCCAAGCTCGAGGTGTACGGTCAGGCTTTCACCTGGTCGAACCTGGAATACACTGTGCCCGTTCAAGGTGGACAGCGCAAGTTGCTCGACAAGGTTTTCGGATACGTCAAGCCTGGTCAGATGACTGCATTGATGGGATCGAGTGGTGCTGGTAAGACGACTCTGCTCGATGTGCTTGCTGACCGCAAAAACATTGGTGTTATCAAGGGCGAGCGTCTGATCGAGGGCAAGCCTATCGATGTTTCGTTCCAGCGCCAGTGTGGTTACGCCGAGCAGCAGGATATTCACGAACCCATGTGCAGTGTCCGTGAGGCCTTGCGCTTCTCGGCATACTTGCGTCAGAGCCACGACATCCCCAAGGAAGAAAAGGACCAGTACGTCGAGGACATTATCGAGTTGCTCGAGTTGCAGGACATTGCCGATGCTATCATTGGTTACCCTCAGTTCGGTCTCGGTGTCGGTGACCGTAAGCGAGTTACTATCGGTGTCGAGCTTGCTGCCAAGCCTTCGATGCTTCTCTTCCTTGACGAGCCCACCTCGGGTCTGGATGGTCAATCGGCTTTCACTATCTGCCGTCTGCTGCGTAAGCTGGCCGACAACGGGCAGACGATTCTTTGCACCATTCACCAGCCGTCGGCGTTGCTTTTCGAGACTTTCGACCGCTTGCTCTTGCTGGAGCGTGGCGGTAAGACGGTCTACTCGGGACCTATCGGCAAGGATGGCAAGCACGTGATTGAATACTTTGCAGCTCGCGGTGCTCACTGCCCTCCCGGTGTGAACCCTGCCGAGTACATGCTGGACGCGATTGGAGCTGGTAGCCAGCCTCGTGTTGGTGACCGTGACTGGGCTGATTGGTACTTGGAATCGGACATGCACCAGGACAACCTTCGTGTGCTCGAGGAGATCAACCGCGAGGGTGCAGCCAAGCCCAAGTCGGAGCAGCGCGCTAGCGAGTACGCGGCGCCTTGGAGCTACCAGTTCCAGGTTGTGCTCAAGAGGACGATGCTGAGCACCTGGCGCCAGCCCTCGTACCAGTACACTCGATTCTTCCAGCACTTGGCTTTCGCTCTTTTGACTGGTTTGCTCTTCTTGCAGCTGGGCAACAACGTGGCATCGCTCCAGTACCGTCTCTTTGTGATCTTCATGCTTGCCATTATCCCCGCCATTATCATGGCTCAGATTATGCCATTCTGGATTATGTCGAGGTCGATCTGGATCCGTGAAGAGACGAGTAAGACGTTTGCAGGAACCGTGTTTGCTGCCACCCAGCTCATTTCGGAGGTTCCCTACGCTCTGGTTTGCGGTACGGTGTTCTTCGTGCTGATCTACTACCTGACGGGCTTCAACACTGCTTCGGACCGCGCTGCATACTTCTGGGTCATGACATTCCTGTTGGAGATGTTTGCCATCTCGATTGGTTCGTTGGTTGCATCGTTCTCCAAGTCGGCGTACTTTGCTTCGCTGTTTGTTCCGTTCTTGACGATCGTCTTGAACTTGACTTGCGGTATCTTGTCGCCACCGCAGTCGATGTCGAGCGGGCTGTACAGCAAGTTCCTGTACAACGTGAATCCTGTTCGATTTACAATCTCGCCATTGATCGCCAACGAGCTGTACGGATTGACGGTGGAGTGCGCTGCCAACGAGTTCTCTCGCTTCTCGCCACCATCGGGTCAGACTTGCTCGCAGTGGGCAGGCAACTACATTGGCAGGATGGGTGGCTACTTGGCCAACCCTAATGCTACTGCTGATTGCATGTACTGCACCTACTCGAGCGGTGAGCAGTTCTACACTGCTTTCGGTATCACTTTTGGTGAGCGTGGACGCGATGCTGGTATCTTGGTCGCTTTCATTGCGTTCAACTGCGTTGCCACCATTCTCTTTACCAAGATTCTCCGCTTTAGCAACCGTTAATTCGCCACCGCTTCGATTGCCAGTTGATAGATTAGTCACCACTCTCTCTTTGCTCAGCTTTTACTCTTAGATTATATTGAAGCAGAATCGCAGTTCTCTTTTTTCCTTCATCGGAGCATCCGTTGTGGCTGTGCAAGTGTGCGAATTAGAAGAGTGACAGCTCATTTGGCGTGGGAATTGCTTGTCATCGTTGTCGGACAAGCCGATATGATGGATGCAGTCACAAAAATTGTGATTTGGTGACAGTGAGGAAGAATCATAAATTCAAGGGTCTAGAATGTTCGCCCATTCATGATTGTGATGTGACGCGCACGAGCCTGTTCTTAAAAGTCACATTGCTCAGCCCTTTGCTGTGGTTCACGGCTGCACTCGAACCACCATCATCGACTCAGCCGCTGCATATACCCACAATGGCGTCCACCTCATCCTCGTCCTCAGCTACCACTGCGGCTGCCTCTCGCCAAGACAAGTTCCGCACCGGTCTCGAACACAAATCACGCGGCAACCAAGCTTTCCTCTCAAACGACATCAAGGCTGCACTCCAAAGCTATCACTTGGCGGTCCTCTACCTATCTGGTCTGGAGAACCGCAGCATTCTCGGCTTAGTAGGCGAGAATTCAGGCACTGATGGCAAACCAGAAGATCTGTCCAGCGATGAGCAAGGCGAGCAAGACGAGCAACCCGCACCGCTCACATCACCCGAAGCGGGCGAAAAGCAACTCTCTGCCGTCTACAGCAACATGGCTGCATGCTATTTGAAGCAGAACAACTTTCCACGAGCCATCGAGACGGCGGAAAAGAGTCTCAAATGCGATTCCAAGAATCTCAAAGCCAAGTATCGCAAAGCTCAAGCCCTGCGGCTCGGAGGAGATGTTTACAAGGCCAAGAGCTATCTCCAAGACACCATTGCGGGTTTGAAAACGAAGAAAAGCGGAACGAAACAGAGCGAGGCGATAGAGAGCTTTGAGACCGAGCTCAAGGCGGTAGAGAAGCTGATCAGGGATAAGGAAGGAATGGCGCGGAACAAGTGGAAGGGGTTCTTGGGCAAGAATCCAAAGGTGTTTGATGTTGGCGATGCAGCGGCGGGAGCAAAGGAGCAAGGCAAGGGAAAAGGGAAGGCTAAGGAGGACAACGTGACAGAGCAGTCGAACAAGGGGGCAGGAGCAGAGGCGAGCTCTTGAACGACCCGCACAAACGACGATACCACCCACCTACAGCAGAGATCATCCTCGACTCTCCTGTCCATCGCATACCGCACTTTCAATGCCGAAGAGGGAGAAGCATCAGACCCGGCTGTTCGGCAGTCTGCGTGTCTCGAGTGTCATATTATACCTTTTTTTTTCTTTTTTCTTTTTCCTTTTTAAGCAACTGAAGGTCTATATACTGTAGCACCAACGGTTTGAATGAAAGTAGCGATGCTGGCCTTGCTGTGGTCGTGGTTCTGAATCGGTTGTTGGTGTTCTGTGTCGTGTGTGTGTGGCGGGGGGGGGGAGGGAAGGTGTCCGAATTCCGAACTGAATTTTTTGGGTCTTCTTTTTTTCTTCTGTTTGTGGAGGTTTCGCTGATGCCTTCTTCCTTTTCTCATTACCGCTTGTCCTCACCAACATCATCTACGTTGACATCCGCGGCTTCGACAGGGTTTAGCATCATCACACATCTCGCAACTCTCAGCGGGAAACAGAAGCAAAGATGGCTGGGAATAAGAACAAGTCCACAGCAACAGCGGTAGTAAAGGGAAGTGGGAGTGTGGGGGGTTCGGAGATCGATGATATTTTCTCCCGTGCTCCTTCCAAAGGTTCTACATCTTCGAGTTCAGGGGTGGGGGTGAAGGGGGAGCGTAGCGCCCCAGCGAACGATCAAAGTGAAGCTGAAGGTGATGGAAAGATCAGTAAGGAAAGGAAGAAGAAGAAAGATCGCATCCACCCCGAAAGTGGGCAGCAGCAACAAGGCAATATAGACGCTGAGGCGGAGGGGAACAAGAAGAAACGGAAACGCACACCCGAATCCTCCCCCTCCTCATCAATACCAGCAATAGCACCATCGAAATCCAAACCCAAGTCAAAATCACGCACAGTACAAGTAATAACCGACACCTCAACACACATTCCACCAACTCCCCCCTCCTCCTCCTCCTTAACAAAATCCAACCTCACCTCCCAAACCACCACCTCAACACCAAAACCCTCCCTGTCGCTGAACGACTTGGACGAATTCACAGACTCCCGTGGCACCTCCACCCGAAAACGCACCGAGGACGGACTCCGCATCTTCACCCCAGCCGAGCTTCGACTTGGAGAGGGAAACGGCGATAACCCCGATTGTCCCTTTGATTGTCAGTGCTGTTTCTAAGTCCCCCGCTCCTTCCTCTTTCTGCTTTCCAAGAATACATCATTGGGTGAGGGAGCCCGCCCGCCATCGAGTAATGCTTTGGCTGGAGTGCAGAGCAGCTCAGGCGCTTGCGACAAGAGGGAAGCAGGCAAAAAAACAGCAGACAGACGGAACGAAAGATGGGAATGGCGATGCTGTGGATTGATTTCGATAATTCAGAGAGCGGGTTGGTATGCTAAAATGCGGCTCTACTGTCGGTGCTATAACAAGAGATACGATGTTGTAAATGCGAAAAGCCGGAAGGGCTCGAAATTTGGGCTGGGAGGTTAGGGCTGAATCCTGGAATCCGGGGTTAGAGCCCTACCCACTCCCATCCCGACCCTAACCAGTGTCTCGATCGCCGCTTTGCTATTATCCACGATATCCTGATCCCATTCCACTCGATCCTTTTGGAAAACCAACACAATGGTACTACCACCAAATTTGAAATACCCAAACTCCTGCCCACGTTTCACTTTCTCTCCTTCTTTCACCGCCAGAACCGTACTGCCCACCATCATTGCTCCGATGCAAACCGCATAAAAAGTGCCAAACTGCTCCGAGTGGAAGGGCACGATCATGCGGATGTTTTCACCGTACACATCAATGGCACTGCGGATGGCCATAGGGTTGACCGTGTAGTACTGACCCGTGATCCAGGTCAACTTGCCAACAGTTGCATCTGCAGGGCAGTGGAATCGATGGTAGTCTTGAGGTGCGAGACGGAAGATGGCGAGTGCTCCGCCGTTTTGATATGTCTCAATCTCTGGTACATCTTTGGCTGCGTCACCGAGCAAGCGGGGGATGCTAAAGTCTCGGCCCTTGATCCAGATGCGAGTCGCCTCAAAAACGGTGGGGAAAGCCATCATCCGGCAATCGGCTCCACTGACCAAGCGGCCTGGGTTGTCGGGCTCTTCGTTGGGGCGCGCATCCGGCTTGAGCTTGCGGTAGAAGAACTCGTTGAACGTCTCGTAGCTATCCAAAGGGTCGCGGATCTCGTCGGTGTTGAGGTTGTGGAAAGTGATGAAACTAGGAATCTCGCGTGCACTGGCAGGATTGTCAAATTTGACCCCTTGCTTGACACTCATGTTCTTGAGCATCTTTTTCACTTTTGCATCTTCCATACGCGATCTTGCTCCCTGGTACAGCAGTCGGATACCCAGTCGAACGTAGACCTGCATCTTTTCCTCCATCAGCTCGCCTGAGATTCGGTCCTGAACAATGATGTTGGCACTGTTGGCACCGAGTGAGTAGTTGCCTTGGCTAATTTTGTTGACTACCTTGGTGTACCACTTGCGATGTGCCTGGCTTGCCGTCACATAGTTGCGAACCGTGAGACTGTCCACTCGCCTCCAGTCCTGAGATGCGCAGACAGCAAGGTGGGTGATGATGTCCATCTCGCCCTTCTTGTGCAGTCGAGGCATGTGGCAGAGTGGACAGGACTGCAGCCGGACCACTCTTTCTGGTGCTTGGCCATCCTCGTTCGAGGAGTTCTCGCCTTCGACATTGATGAGCGGAGGCGTGGGCGAGGTCGAGAGCATGCCGGAGCTTGTGCCTGAGATGCTGCGAGGTTTGGCGGGGCGTGCTTGTGAGTCTGCGGCCAAGCCTGACGTATGCCCACCTGCATTGGAAGAAGAATCGGTTGACGATGTCATGGACAGCGCAGAAAAGTCTCGATCCAAGGTGCGCATCATTCCACCTGAGTTGCTCATGGTCGCGTCAGGCAGATCACCGCTGGTGCTGTTTCCGGATGCCATTCTAGGCGGCACCGGTCGACCCTCCGAGTCCTCAGTCTGACTGGGCGCATCAGCACCACTGAAATCCATATCCTGATTCGTATCAGTCCCAATATCGCCGACTCCTCCGAGGAGGGAGGGAGTTTGGGCACCGCTGTTCAGGGTCGATGGATTGGCCGCTTTCCTCTTGAGATCCCATGGCTTTTGTACTTCAGCCTCCAATGCAACAATGGTCTCTTCAAAGGTGAGCTCATCCTCTTCTGGATTTTTGTTGACTTCAAGGAAGAAGTTGTCGAGTGTTTTTGTGCTGAGTGTACTTCCAAGACTGTCGAGCATGCTGGACAGCTCGAGGCGGGAGAGAGTGCCAGAGTCGTTGGTGTCGAATTGCTGAGCCAGCTGTCGCCAGAAGCGCTGTCGCAGCGCATCATAAGGCGTGAACTTGGCCTGGATCGTCAGCGTAGGCTGCTTCTTGGTCCCTTTGAATTTGACTTGCTCGTCCTTTTCTACGCGCACCAGGGGTAGGCTGAACTCCTTCATCTTGCCGAGGATGCCTTCGTCATCAGTCTTGTACAGCCCCGTCTGAGGGTCCGGCTTCGGAGCAGCATCCAAGAGATCTGCAACGGCGATTTGTGTACCACCAACATAGTCGTTGGACGACATGCGGTCCCAATCGTAGATCATGAACTTGGTCTGGAAGTTGGTCTCGTGTCTGCGGACGTGGAAGAGAAGCTTTTCGTTCCATGTGGGATTGAGAGTGTGACGGGCGACTCGGGTACGGAAGATCTTTTGACCAAAGCTGATGATGGTGAACGGGTCCATGTCGAAGCCGGTGTGAGTCATATTGGACCAACGAGGCAGATCGGAGGCACCTTTGACTTCCATCATGACGATACCGATAATGTCCATGCCCATCTCGGCCTTGAAGGCGTATTCACCGCGTTTGCCGCCACGCTTGCCTCGGCGACGTCTGCGGCGGCGGGGAGGTCGCTTTGTAGCAGCGGCCTCGTCGGCAGCAGCGTCAGTATGAGCAGCAGAGGGCAGCAATGCAGCACTTTGTTTCAATCGCTTGACTCCAGGCAAACGTCTCCTTGTACGTGGCTTCGCACCTGTAGCTGCAGCGGACTCGAGAGGTGTGGTCGTTCTCGACGGGTCAAAGTCAGAGCTCATGCCTTCAGCAGGTGTTGTGGTGCCCGAGGTGTGAGACGACTTGAGACCCTTGACGCTGTTGAGGGAGAACATGCGTCGATATTTGCCTCTGCTCTGTTGAGCCTGTTGGGGTGGTGGAGTTAGCAGTGCGGGAGCGCCTGCAGACTGGGAAGAGGAGGATGCAGGGACGCCACCTGCGATGGTGCGATAGTGTTCATCATAGACGCCTTCGTTGTCTGAGTCAAACTCAACGCCATCGGCTGCAGCTTCGTTGAAGTCACTGGGCTCGCCTTCAGATGGGGCGACAAAGTAATCTCCGTCGTCATCATCGTCGTCATCGTCATCTTCGGTCTCGCCATCTGTGTCGTCGTCGTCGTCGTCGTCATCTTCGCTGCTACTGCTCAAGCCGTCGTCAACAAAGGCTTCTGCAGCAGCTGTTGTGCCGACAGACTGGGAGGCAGGGATGGCACGAACTGCAGCGCCTGTGGTGCCCAATGCAGCTAGGACGAGACGGTTGTAGACGTCGTCGACTGACCAAGTTGCCATCGGTGAAGTGGAAGCAAGAGTGGTAGTGCTCGCCGAGGAAGCAGAAGCAGAAGCGGGTACAAAACCGATCTTGACGTGTAGTTCGCCACTGATCTTTGCATCTGGACGCGAAGACTCGACAGGCAACCAGAGTGATTGCGCTTTGGACCAGTCTGCAGAGCCATCTCTGCACCATTGAGCTACGGGAAGCGAGCATTCACCCATGTAGTCGTCGCCAGAGAAGCGGTCCTTGTCCCAAATGACAAACTCGAGGGTCGAGACCATGCCGTTGGAAGCATCGAGCTGAATCGAGCCGCGAGGTGCCTTGATGTCCTGAAGAAGCGCGTTGGAGCTAGCAAGCGGCAGAACGTCTCCAGGGAGTGAGGAAGAAGTCGGGCGAGGTTTGCGACGAAGACGCATCGGTCTCGGCATCTGTCTGCCCACTACACGTGCACCTGCAGCACCGAGTCTCACGGGAGCAATGAGAAGCTTGGAGGCGGCACCCGAGATCTTCTTGGAGGAGGCGGAGCGAAGATTGAGACGCGGTCGAGACTTGGTTGCAGCGTCGGATGTGAGGGTAGCTGGGTTTGCATTGGGACCAGTGCCAGCTATGGTCTGTTGAACAGCCGCGCGAACAACGCTCGAATCGATCTCGTTGCTGGCTACCGCCGAAAAGTGAGGGCCAAACCAATCGGGAAGAACGGCAAAGTCAAAGGTGGCCTCTTCAGGTTTCCAAGTGGGATCGAGCGTCTTTTGCTTGACAGTGGTGTGAGTTGGAGGAGCGGCAGCATGATGAGATGAGGCGGCTGAGCCTGGCAAGCTGACGACGACGAAAGGATCCGACTTGCCGTTTCGATCCTTGGGTGCGAGGTTCTTGGCTGAGAGGATCTGCACGCGTAGAGAGCATAGTGGGGGCTGCGACGATGTAGGTGCCGTTGTGGACGAGGATGACGATGCCGTGTTGACTACGCTCGGAGGTGGTGACGGCGAAGTGCGAGTATTGCCATGAGACGTCATTGTGACAGAGACGCTCAGCCGATCGTCCGTGGTATGATGATGATGATGGTGGTGGTGGTGAAAGGAACGGCGACGAGAATAGGAGAAGCTGAGCTGATCAGCTAGATGATCTCTTTCGGATCAGCCGCTGACCTGCTGAGTGATGATGGTCGGAGAGCGGCCGAAGAGGAGGAAGAGCCGTGTATTGCCAGGTACGCAGTATGCTGCTGTACTTTACTGAAGCCAATGCTTGGCGAGAAGGGTCCGAGCGAACAAACGCCAAGTATTGCTATCGATGTGATTGATGTCGGAAGGGAAGGATGGGGCTTTGCTGACAATCACAGTGATACACTGTGTCGCAGATGTGAAGGAGGAGCAAGAAGAAAGGAAGCTGTGTGGTGCCGTTGTGTGATATGCAGTGCAGTGCAGTTGCTGTGCTGCTGTGCTAACGAGGCTGAATAGACACAGACGGCTGATCCGAGCGTGCGGAAATATGCATTGCACGCACTTTCTCTCGCTTTTCTCGCAACGTCACGGTCTTCTCCACACTGTCTACTGTACGCCCTTGCCTAGCCTCGCTTAGCACAGGAAAAACGAAGAGCAGCGCTGAAAAGCACATGTGTACAGTCGAACCTCTCGAAATGACACATGTAAATTGAATAAAATAATTCAAAAATCGCGTTTTAATTTTGGCCTAAAAAAGGAGCAAAAAATCTAGTGGAATCTTGCAGTGCTTACATAATGCTCCAAAGGTATATGATATGTATATTGTTCTGAGCCTCTCAATCAGCTCTGGATACTGAAGAAGCTAACAGAGGCAACTGTCCATGATGTAGTGTGATCATCAGGTGAAGAGGAAGCACTGGCAGAGATAGAGGATACTGAAGACACTTTGGAATCCTAGCCCATCTGTAGCATCAGCAGAGCTTGACAAGGGCCCATAGAGTGCTACAGGAGTGGTGGAAGAGCAGCTTAAGACTCTCAAGTCAGCTCAGGATACCCTGGCAGACCATGGTCTTCTGACCCAAAAAGTTTCAGATGCTTTCTCAGCCTGTTGCTCTTGACTCACTGTATCACAATCAATTCTATAGTCACACATTCAGTTTAAAAGCTCTCACACTTCCATAGGTACTCTGAGTGATGAGCTACAAGAATTCTACTGCTTGAGGACATCAAAATAATTTACGAAAATTTTAAAATAAATAATGTGTCATTTCGAGAGGTTTGACTGTAGGTTCTGACGCACAGAAATCACATTCTCACACGGGACTGTGAGCTTTCGGGATGTCCGCTAGGAAGCTCGACCGTCGCTTCTTCCGACAACGAAGCAGCCAGTGAGAGAGAGAGAGAGCATCGAAGGTCTGAGGCAAGTCCATTCGGACACGGAATGAAAATGCCGGCGTGTCCTAAGCTCACAGATGAAGCTCGAATGAGAGTGTTGGTCTCCACTCTGAAACGGAGCGGAGAGTTTTGCAAATTTCAAAAAAAGCGTAAGCGCTCCGCGGGAAAAAAAGATGCACCGCCAACGGTAAACAGAAACACCGCAAACGAGCCGTCGTTGCAGCCCTCTTCTACCTCTGCCTTTCCGTCACGAAACGGACTTGTCAAGACTTGGCCTGACAGGCAGAGCAGCGATGAACAAGCGGGAGAATTAAGAAATTCAATGGGAGTCTGCACACCATCGACAAAGCTTCGCTAGTGAAGCCGATACTGTATGACAGGATGTTCATTCTGCGAAGGCCGAGTGTTTGTGCATGTGGGCCTTGTCGTCACCGCAACCCCGCGTTCTCTCGCTTCTTTCCATTTGCTCAAGGGTCTCGCGTGAATCACTTCGAATGTGGAATTACTCTGCTCTAACAGCGTCTCAGCTTAGTCTCGGATCCGGAATCGGTTCAACACGGAAATTCGCTTCCCTGCCGGTCTCTTCCTTTCTCTCTCACTTGACTCGCCACGCTCTCTGCTTTGCTGTTGTTGAGTTTGGTTGTTGAGTTTGGTTGTTGAGTTTGGCTTGGATTTGAAACCTGGAAGATCTCAGACGTTGTGGCAAAGCCGTGCGAGAGTGTCTCTTTCCCACTGCTCGCTCGCTCGCTGCAGCCGAAAGTGCGAAAACAACTTTGGTCGCGATCCGGCTATTCTACTCATTGTCATCTCCAACACCATTAACTTGATACCAACCCCCTCACGTCACTCGCCGTAACATATTCAAGATGGCCGGTCCCGCAGCTCAGGCAGCCAAGAACAAGGCTCGTCAGCTTTTCATGAAGAACTGGTGCGTTTCTCACCTCACCTCGAATCCCTGCGATCTCGGCAATGGCCCCACATCGGATTGTCGATCTCCTCTCACCGTCGCTTCGTTTCAAGCCTTCTATATGACTGCGATCGGGTTCAGCGACAGCAGACGAGGTTGAATTGTCCGACGGCGCTAGCCCATCTCTCTTCGAATCGCCGTACTGACATTTGACACTTTGTGCTTCGACTCGAAACAGGTATGCCCCTGAAGTTCTTCCCATCTACGTTATCACTGGTCTCGCCGCTGGTGGTGCCACTTGGTAAGTCATCTCTCCTATTCGTCACATTCCGCAGCAATCACACTTTCGGCACATCCTCCACTTTCTATTGGCAAGGATCCTTTTTCGCACGCCACAAAAAGTTTCATCGGAGAGACCCGCTTTCGATTTTGTCACTGTGATCTCATTGGCCGAAAGAACGACTGCGCGCTGCCATTTCTCCCCCAGCAACACCATACTCACCCTCCTCCTCTCTTTCCCGACCGCTGCAACCACTTTTCCTCACAGGTATTTGACCCGACTCGCACATGGGCCCGACGTCATCTGGGACCGCAAGAACAACCCCACCCCTTGGAACAACGTTGAGCCCGGCACCAACACCAAGATGATGGCCGTCAACCAGCAGTTCGACAAGCAGTACAAGCGCGACCGTCTCTAACCCTGAACCGATCGCCTTTACTGGATCTTTGTTTCTTTCAACGTATTGTATCCGATCGAAATCCAAGCTTCGCTGTCCTGATTCCAACATTCTCTGGCTTGATTGCAGCAGACCTGGCTAGAAGTGGACTGCAAAGCGTCCGTGTCACCAGAGCTTCGACGGCTCTGTACTAGCTCGTGGCGACAAGCAAGTTGGCATGGCAGAGTGAAATCAACCTCTCGTTTACAATACTCTATTGCAGCAAAGAGACCAAACGGAACACGAGAGACAAGGTTTGACTAGGTATACATGGGAGAAAGCAAAGCGAAGAAAAGGGAAATTTGGTTGTTCTACTCTAGTTATAGTGGATCTATCACGACGACCTCTTAGGGGTTTGTGGTCTGGCTTTAGAACCAGTCACCGTGCTGCTTCATAGCATCGGCGACCTTCTTGAAACCGGCAATGTTAGCACCTCCCACCAAGCTTGGAAGCTTGTCAGCAACCTTGTCGTCCTTTGCAGGGAAAGCCTGGCCAGTCTTGAAGCAGTTCTCGTAGGCATTCTTCATGATGTCCTTCAACTTGGCATCCACCTCTTCGTGAGACCATGTGAGACGAGCAGAGTTTTGAGCCATTTCGAGGCCGCTAACTGCAACACCACCCGAGTTGGCCGCTTTGCCCGGGCCGTACCAGCATGGAGAGGAGGAAGTGAGACGAGATTTTTCAAACACATTGATAGCCGCCTGGTCAAGACCCATGTTGGATCCTTCGGCGACGTAGCGGCATCCAGCAGCGAGCGCAGCTTTCGCCTCGTCCTCGTTCAGCTCGTTCTGCGTAGCGCATGGCAGAGCAACGTCGTAGGAGGAAACAAGCTTCCAAGGACGAGCACCCTGGTGGAACTCGAGAGCACCGCTGGCACCGCCGAATGCGGAGAGCTCGCCACGCTTATACTTGATCTCGGCGATCTTGTTGATCATTTCGGCGGTGAAGCCCTTAGCGGCATCCTTGGCGACGAGCGAGCCCTTGGAGTCGGAGAGCGAGAGAACAGTACCGCCAAGCTCGAGGATCTTGAGTGCAGCGTACTGGGCAACGTTACCGGAACCAGAGATGACAACCTTCTTGCCCTTGAAGCCGTTGGTGCCCTGCTCGACGTGGTTGATCATGTGCTCGACGTAGTAGATCAGACCGTAACCGGTAGCCTCGGGGCGAATGTTGCTTCCTCCCCAGTCCATAGCCTTACCAGTAATAACACCGGTCCACTCGTTTCGGAGCTGCTTGTAGGTACCAAACACGAAACCGGCTTCACGGGTGGAGAAACCAATGTCACCAGCAGGAACATCAGTGTTGGGACCAATGTGCCTCTGGAGCTCGGTAGCGAAAGCCTTGCAGAATCGACGCACTTCAGCATCACTCTTGCTCTTGGGGTTGAAATCGGAACCACCCTTACCACCGCCAATGTTGAGGCCGGTCAGGGCGTTCTTGAAGATCTGCTCAAAGCCGAGGAACTTGAGAACAGAGAGGTTGACGGTCTCGTGCAGACGCAGACCACCCTTGTAAGGACCAAGAGCAGAGTTGAACTGGACACGGTAACCGCGGTTGACCTGAGCGACGTGGTTGTCATCTTCCCAAACGACGCGGAACTGAATGACACGCTCGGGGATCTGGACGATCTGGAATGCCTTGTTGTACTCGGGGTACTTTTCAAGGAAAGGAGCAAGAGTGGTGGAGAGCTCGTTGAGAGCCTGCTCAAACTCGGGCTCGGAGGGGAAGTTCGACATGGTGTTGGTGTTTGTGGTGGTGTTGGAGGTGGAAGCTTTGGTAGTCTGAGAGGATTCTTCGGGAGCTGATCGAGACAACAGCTTTCGCAACATAGAGACGGGTGTGGATGGGGAACAAAGATGGTTGGCGAAGCGTGGAAGGTCTATATACTCTCAGGCGCTACAATTCGGTGGCCAACGGAAGGCTCGCAATCACATACACTCGGACGCAGGTATCGATGGCGAGAAGATTTCGTTCAAAGTGCACGGCTTCTGCATGGAAGAAGACACTTTTTTTTTCAGCCGCGAGGTGGAGGATATCCGCGGTGGGGGGCGGAACAAAGTTGGCAGCTATGCCGAACCTTAGGCACCAGGACAAGGTTGAGCGTGAGTCACAGACATCCCACGCTCGGTTGTTTGGCTCATACGACCAACTGATGGACCAACCATCTTGCGTCGACCGCAAGCGAGATGGGCGATGACAGAAATGGCAGACTCGAGTGGACAGATCAAAGCCGATTACGACACCAACGACCCACAAGGTGCAGAAGGCGAGGCGGAAGGGAACGGAATCCCAGCCGGTATCTGAAAGACAAGGATAGATCAAGGTGGAGGTGATAGCGATGGCGAGGTCTGATTCGTTGTTGGCAATGCAAAGATAAGAGATATACACTAAGATTACAAGAAATGGGCGGCCGAGGGTCCAATCGGTGTCTTTTTCTTCTTCTTTTCTTTCTTCTGAACTGACGGTCGCCTTGATTTCCGCTCAACTCCACCGCATGGCAGAGAGGCAAAGATGAGAAGAAGGAGGCTTCTCTTTCTTTCCCTCTCTCTCTCGCTTCGGTGCGAAGCTCGGCTGTTTTTCCAAAATGCTTGCCTGCTTTCAACGTTGAAAACTTGTATGAAAATCACAGCAGGAAGAACGCCCATCTCGGCTGCAGACGCTGACAGCAGCAGGTGAACCAAAGTAGAAACGCGAGTCATGCACAAATAGTTCGCTCTCGTCTTTGTTTCGTTATCAGTAAGATCTGATCTCGAATAAGAAATTTGCCGGATTTCACGCCGACAACCAATCCTTTCCCGTCTCCTTGGGTTTCTTCCTTCTTCCTGCTCGCCGTGCCATTCACGTTGGTTGGCGTTGGCCGGTCGAAGGTGCTGCGTTGCTGGCGGACCATCGGCTCCGTCGATCCACTTCATCAAAGCAGCAAAGATGCATCGCATAAGCGGGGTCGCCACGCCTTGGAGTGACCACAGATGAACGCGATTGGTCGGAATAGGGGATTTGCATTATCTGATCCGAGATCGCTGCTTTCATTTTGATTTTCATCTTCCGCGCTGCTCCGTGAGTCGTTCAAAGGTCAATGTACTGCATCCCCAGTCGAACCTGGTTTGCTTTTCCTTGGTCGTTGTTTTATCGGCCGTTGCCATGATTCAATCTGGCTGGTGAGGCTCGATGCGGGCGTTGAGTGGTGGGCCAGATGATAGTGTCGAGGAAAGAATGTCGCTGTCGTACACCATCGAACCATGGGATCGCTGCGCAGCTCACCATCAGGCGAGAGAGCTGTCGCTATAGAGGGGGAGGTCGGCCAAGGTTGCCTTCATTGAAGCTGTATATATACGAAAGCGCATGCAAGCTTATCTCGGTGTGGTTCCGACGATGAATCACAGATGCAGTCATTGGGAGAGATCGAGGTCACGAGAACAGGACGACGATGCACCGAAGGTCAGTCAAGACTGCGTCAGGACAGAGACGGGTCGCCCGAAGGGTTGACTGATAAGCATTTCACGCTTCGTGTGATCCTGTCAGAGATAGTTCGGAACTGCTTCGGACCCCTTTGTGACGAAAGTCAGTCGGTTGTGACGGTTGCAAAGGGATCATTTGGAGGTGCGGGTGTGAGAGAAGTGGAAGATTGGGCATCACTCGCGATGTGTGTTGTTTTGATCTCACATAGTCAAAATCTTGGAAATCCTGACCGTCTGATTCGTCAGCCTTTCGGCCAAAGTGGCGAGAAGAATTCACCGAAAATCATGCCGGTCCCTCCAACTCTAAAATCCGGTCGTTGCTGAGTTTATAATCACATCCGTCACAACCCCTAACGTCGTCGCTGCCATCACCACAAGTCTACTGTTCCCACGCCATTGCAGTCACCTCTTCGGCTGACCTCCGACAAGATGGCGTTCTCGGGCGCATTGACACTGACCGATCTCAACGACTATTTGGGACCATCTCAAGCATGCATCAAACCAGTCGAAGGAGCAGATGCACCAGCAGACGATCAGAACGGCGCCTCCGAACAAGTTGATTCAGCAGCGTCGGCGTCAACCCAAATTGCGATCGATCATGACGGTTCTTACTACGAGTCGGCTGCCAATGCTGCCTCCTCTGCAAGCGCAAGCAAACCACGACAGCGAACAAAGCTCGAAACAGCCGAAATCTCACTCAACGACTGTTTGGCGTGCAGTGGATGTGTCACCAGCGCAGAGAGTGTCCTGATCACCATGCAGAGTCAGGAAGAACTCCGTCGCGCCGTCGCAGAGATTCACGAGTCGACTCAGCCAAAGCTACTCGTCGCCTCCATCAGCACGCAATCCTTGGCATCACTTTCGGCCAAGTACACTTTCCAGCAGAACCAGCAGCAGTCATCATCAATCTCATCCTCATACGATTCGACATCACCAGCAACACTGCCGTTGCGAGTGCTTCTCCATCGCATCTCGTACTTCCTCAAGACTGTTTTCCAGTTCGACCATGTCTACGATACCACCTTTGCACGCCACATCGCACTCAAGGAACACGAGAGGGAGTTCTTTGAGCGTCGCGCCAACTCCAACAAGCGTGCAAAGCTCAGCAATGATACCGAATCATCAGAGGGGGCCACACTACCCATGCTCGCGAGCGCATGTCCAGGTTGGATCTGTTATGCCGAAAAGACACATGGAGAGCTGCTCCCCTATGTATCGACAACAAAGTCGCCGCAGCAAGTAGCCGGTGTTATTGCAAAGCGTTTCCTCCCCGAGAGATTAGGACTTCAGGCTCGCTCGAGCTCCAATACAGCCGACGCATCTACATCTCAGCCCAATATCTACCACGTTACAGTCATGCCTTGCTACGACAAGAAGCTCGAAGCTTCCCGCCCTGACTTTTATGACGACATTACCAACACCAAGGAAGTCGACTGCGTGCTTACCACGGGCGAGCTCGACAAACTCATGCTTGATGAAGGTTTTGACATTTGCGCCCCCGCGCCTGGTGAGCAGGAAGCTATGCAAGAGTCGGTCGCCGATCTCAGCCTTCAGCAAGCACTCGGCGGTCCTTCTTCGGATCTGAGTGCAAATGCAGTGGCAATTCTACCTCACTTCCCAGAGCTGCTTGACCAGCCTGGCAGCAGCAGTGGTGGCTACCTCTTCACCCTGATGCGCGCTGTATGGCTCGACTGGATTTCGCAGCACTGGGACCAGTTCCCCGAATCAGTACGTGAGCGAGGTCTTTTGCCCAAGCTCGATGTTCGAGTCATTCGTACTGCCGACTTTACCGAGTACATCCTTCGCGCACCTGCACACCTCAGTCTGACTGCGGATGCTGCCGTTACTCCGTCTTCAAGCATCCTCTTCCGCGGCGCACAATGCTATGGTTTCCGCAATCTACAGAATCTAGTTCGCAAGCTGCAAAAGCAGACTGGTGCTCGCAACACAAGAGGTGCAGCAGGAAGGCTCGTCGACGCAGATGGCAACGCAGTGGGTGCAGGAGCAGGTCGCAATCGAGCAGCAGCAGCGAGGGCACGAGCTCGTGGACGTGGTGGAATGGTAAGGAGAGGAAGAGGTGGTGCCGCCGCTGCTGCTGCTGGTTCAGCCGTCGTAAGCAAGAGCAGTCCGCTCAATCCTGACGCAGCGCAAGAACAAGCCACCACCAATCAACTCACACCGGCTCAGGAGGAAGAGGAACGCGGATACGACTATGTCGAGGTCATGGCTTGTCCGTCGGGCTGTGTTAATGGTGGTGGTCAGATTCGGCCGCCCACACAATCCGACTTTGATGCTACCCAGAGCATTACCGCCAATGGCACCACCGATCCCGAGGGCTACTCGAAAGGAGGTTGGGCAGCAGAGCAAAGCAGTGGTACAGATGATCTCGAGTTGATGCTCAACAACAAGACCTGCTCCAAGAAGCCATCCAATGAAGGCGACAATGACGATGATGATGCCGAGATGATGGATGGAACCAAGGAGAAAGAGATCAAGGGCTGGCAAGGCACAAGCAAGGAGTGGGTTCGACGTGTTGAAGAGGCTTACTGGCAAGGCTCGAGCGTAGCTCACACTCCAGTCAACGTTGCCGCTGTCAACAGCGGGATTGCAGCAAGCGACTCGGGCGCATCAACGCCAACGCTGGTAGGGAGTGGTAGCAACACCCCGCTCTCGAGTAGCAATGCTAAGTTGATCCGTGTCGAGGACCATCAACGGCTTTTGGAGTCGCTCGCTGTCTCGCATCCTCCTGCAGTGAAGCAAGTTGCAGACATCAACGTGGGTTCGGACACCATGGCATATGCTGATGTCCTCGCCGAGCTGGTGGTCAAGGAACTCTCGCATCTCGCTGCCGCTGTTCCCGCAGGTTCGGATGTTGACCAAGTGGCACTCGAAAACGCAAGAGACAAACTTTTCCGCACGCAGTACAGAGTTGTTCAGGATGAAGCGGTCAATGGTCTTGCCGTTCAGTGGTAACCCCACTCGCTGTATGCATCTGTAATTCGAGGGTTAGGGTTAGGGTTAGGGTTAGGGTTAGGGTTAGGGTTAGGGTTAGGGTTAGGGTTAGGGTTAGGGTTAGGGTTAGGGTTAGGGTTAGGGTTAGGGTTAGGGTTAGGGTTAGGGGTTAGGGTTAGGGTTAGGGGTTAGGGTTAGGGTTAGGGTTAGGGTTAGGGTTAGGGTTAGGGTTAGGGTTAGGGTTAGGGTTAGGGTT